>OX402002.1:15744136-15750907 GCA_947859395.1 Eupithecia insigniata
AAGTTAAGTACTGGCGGTCCGTTCACATAAACTCAACGTAGAGCCCGGCTAGCGTATAGCAATATACACACTTCATTAACATTCATCAATATCAACATGAACAAAGTTGTTTTGACAGCTCCTCCAACCATCAAAGTCAAATACCAAACTAAAGGGCCGCCACAAAGTGAAATAAGTAAGATCATACGCGTCCGACGTTCCATCCGACCGTCGTCAATTCCGATTGTCCACAGCTAAACGCACTCGACCCATATTTGTCAGCCCCTCAGATTCTTTAACAAATCAGAACAATACATTACTATGATTCTATGACTTTTCAAATAAATCAATATATATATATATATATATATAAGTATTGTTAATATTTAAATTCAATAAACTTAATTAGGTATTGCACGATCATTTTATTAAAACACTAGATCAGACTAAGTGTCGCGCAACCGTATAGCATCCCAGCCCAAGCCCCTCTGTTTCATAATTTATGTTTTTATAAATTATAAATACCAGCAAGTATAACCCACAAAAATAAAATCCCAAAACGAAAAATCACAGAAAAATAAACTCCCAAATACAATAAAATAGCATCAAATAATAAATAGATTCAATATAAATTAATTCTCTACTAAACCCCAAACCACGACCGCAGACCAGACTCACGTCGTAGTGCTATGAGTGGCACGTGTAGCAGCCCGAAAGCCAATCTGTCAATGTCACGGTGAAGGAGCCGTCAAAACAATATAAAAACTCGTAAAGTAAATATGTATGTACTGCTTTAAAAGTACATAATAACAATTGCAATCCAATAAAAAGCTTGCGATGCTATCATGAGACAGACACTGGCAGAATTGTGTCAATCCAGACGCAGAGCCATTAACCAAAAAGTTGAAGTATCAAAGAATCCAAGTCAAACCAAAATAAACACTTGACTGAAAAAGCCCATGTAAAAACCCTTGTTTTGCAAATAATTATACCTCCTCTAGGAAAGAGCCATTCTCCTTGCCAATTATGCGAAGAATAGTCTTTGCAAACGACAAAAATATAGGCCTGTAATTATTGTCACCAACTAACTGCTCTAAAGTATCAACACTTATATTAAAGTTCATAGCGCATTCACAGTCGTGTCTCAGCATCCCGAAGCGTGCACACTCGATCAACAGGTGCTGCACAGATTGGTTGACATCTTCACCGCAAGAGCACAGAGGAGAATCCGATAATCGAAACCGAAACAAATAAGAATTGAAACCACCATGACCTGTAAAAATTTGTGCATAAAAATTATCAAGAGTGATTTTATTTAGAGTTTGATAAGCCACAGATACATTTTTGAAAAATAATTTTGTCGTACTACCTGCCTGAGATGTATTGTATACCTGCTGCCAATCATTAATACTGTCCGATCTAACTAACCACTTAGCATAGGACAGAGGGTATTTATCATAGAACGGCTGTCTTCTATCCCCCAGGGCTGCCTGCTTTGCCAACTCGTCGGCCCTCTCATTACCCTCTATTCCACAGTGTGCCTTTACCCAGTACAAATTGATCACCTTACCCTCTTGATCCAATCTAAAAATAATTTCCCTAATTTCAGCCACCAAAGGATTAAGTGAATTGGGGTCACTCACCGCCTCAAGACTTGACCTGGAATCACTCGCTATGCCAAAAACAGACTCCCCTCTACCTTCAGCCAACTGAAGTGCCCGCAGTATCGCACAAAGCTCCGCCTGGAACACACTGCAATAGTTCTCGAGCCGGAATCTGGTGTGACGGACCTCGCGCCCTCCAGACCAACAGGTAACCGCACCTCCCACCCTACCCTCAAGCTTACTACCATCCGTGTAAAGCACGAGCCCATCGTCTCCCAGGCACGACGCCTCCTCCTGAGACTCGATAAGCCCAAACCTTACACGCCTTCTCTTCGCAGGGTGAGGCAGTGAGAATGAACTTTTTCTGTGCTCCATACTTCGTCCTGGCAACCCAGACAAAGGCTCCCCTCTCTTAGCCTTAAAAATGAGGGCATTTTCTTTCAGTCTCATAGTTAGAGGCAGCAGTCTCGACAGCAGGACACTAGACGCCAAAGATACTGTTCGGTGAGCTTTACTTATTTTAATAGCAAAGGATCTTGTAAGACTATTTAGAGACTTTTCAGCATAAACCCGATCTGAAACATCCGCCCAGCAACTAGCCGAGTACAGAACGGTAGGCTCCACCACAGCGATATAAATCAGTCTCAGAATATCGGAATTAAGACCCCACTGTGCACGTGCCGCTCTCGATACTACCTTATAAAAAGCTATGGCTTTATTAGTGACAAGCTCAAGGTGCCTTCTAAAATTGAGAATGGGGTCAATATTTAATCCCAATATTCTAAGACCGGATCCATAAGCTATGGGGGTACCTGCCATCATGAGCCTAGGAGAATGATATCTCAACTTTTTTGTTATCAAGAGCGCTTGCGTCTTCTCAGGAGCAAATCTCAGCTTTAAGCTTTCTCCCCACTGCGTGATCACAGCCAGCGCCCGGTTGACCATCCCCTCCAACTCAACTCCATCAGCTGCGGCTGCGATCATCAGGATATCATCCGCGAAAGCCTGAACTCTGACGCCCCCATACTGCACCTGCTCCAGCACCGGCTCCAGTTGGATGTTCCAGAGGATCGGCCCACAAGTCGACCCCTGAATGCAGCCTTTGTTAGTATCCCTGCAGACCACTTGCCCCGCATATTTTAGCTTAATGCTCCGCTCAGAAAGGTAATTTAATATAAGGCGCACGACCTCAACGTCAACATTGCTAGACCTGAGCTGTTCGACAATCGCAGGCCACCAGGCATTGTCGAAAGCCCCTTCTATATCTAAGGAGACTAAAACGACGATTTTTTTCTGTTCCAGGCCAGCACGAACAATGGACATGGCGTCAAACAAAGCGTCCTCCGCGCTCCGCTGCGGGGTGAATCCATACTGCAAGGGGCTCAGACTGCTCTCCTTGCCGAGCTGCCACTGCAACCTATTAACAAATAACTTCTCGAGCATCTTCCCGAACACCGGAAGAAGCCCGATCGGTCTATAGGACTTAGGTGTGGTGTAGGTATCTTTGCCCGGCTTAGGGATCACTTTTATGGTCGCCACCTTCCACGATCTCGGGAAACAACCCAATCGAAGGCACTGCGAAAACAGCCCCACAAGTAGAGCTTTATCACATCTGTAAGCCCGGAGACAGATGTCCAGCGTGAGCCCATCGCCCCCGGGAGCCCTTTTTGGACTCATTGTTCGCAATACCGTCTCGAGTTCCGTTTCAGTGAAGGCGACGTGAGGCGGCGCGGTGTGGGCGAGGCTATCGGCCCAGTCCCGCACGGCGGCACGGCGCGCGACGTGGTGCGGCGTGTCCTGGTGCGGGTCATCGCGCCGGTAGAAAGTGTCGGCCAGTAGCGCCGCCGACTGCGCCTCGTCCAGCGCGCGCCCGTCCGCCGCCGTCAGCAGCACATCCTCCGATCGCGCCCGCGCTCCGCACGCCTTCATGATTCGGTAAGACCTCTGCCATATACCCTCCACCGTCTCGCCCGTGCAGAACTCCTTCCAGCTGACTGTCATAGCGAACTCTATTGCTCTCTTGTACTCGGTCCTGGCCTCCAGGTACCGGCCTACCACGAACCGTCTTCTGGCAGGGTTCGCCCGCGCGATTCTCCTCCGGCGGCGCACCATCTCGGCCTTCATCTCGGTCAGCTCGGGTGTCCACCAGCGGCAGGACTTGCCGCGACTGCAAGGCTTGATGCGAGGAATGGCCCTTTCGCATGCCGCGAGCGCGCACTCGGTGTACAGATCGGCCGCCCGGTTGATCGCTTCTCCGTCCGCCAGCGTGTCCACGGCGGCACTCAGCTCGACACGAGTGATCTCCTGCTCGAACTTTTCCTCGAATAAAGTCCAATTTGCCTTTGTCGTGTTGTAGATTCTCGTGCTGGCACTGGGCGCATCCTCCCCGCGGCGCGCACTCAACCGCAGCGCAAAGGTGACCGGCCTGTGGTCGGACAGCGTGCAGAGCGCGGGGTCGACGCGCCAGTCGGCGATCGCGGGCAGGAGCGCGGCAGAGCAGGCCGTCACGTCGATGATGCTGGCGGCGGGCGCGCCGTGCCTGTAGGCGAGGAAGGTCGGCTCGTCGCCCGAGTTACAGACTTCTAGCTCGAGCTCCGCGAACTGCTCCGCAACTGCGGCGCCGCGCGCGTCCTCTACCGCGCAGCCCCACCACGGACTGGCCGCGTTAACATCGCCCGCCACCATTATCCGCGAGCAAGCCATGCTCTGCACCATACGCTTAATTCTGTACAGGTACGTGTCCAAATCTAGCTCCCTATCCAAGTAAACGCTTATGATGCCTATATCTAAGTCTTCAACTCTTACGATAACACCCAGCAAATCCTCATTCATAAAAATTATATTTTCGGTGTACCGTAAATTGGGGTCCGAAATCACTATAGCGGCCCGCACCGGAGCACCGGGGCCCCCCGACGCGCTCTGGATGACCCTACAACCGGTAGGCGGCGACATGCGGCCCCCCGTCCCAACGTAAGGTTCTTGCAGTATCAAAATTTGAAATCCTCTAGCGGTGGCCTCTCTCAAACACTCCTGCGTTGCCGCCCTACCCCTGCCTAAATTGTACTGCAAAATTTTAAGATGTAGATTCATCTGTACAGACGGATCGGTGCCCTCAGCAGTAGCGCACGCTGAGACGCGCTATGCGGTCCCAGCGGCGCCACTCGGGACAGTCGGCGCTGTACGCGGGGTGCTCCTGGTCCGGAAGCCGGCGCGCCGCGCAGTTGGTGCAGCGCGGCGGCGCGCCACCGCGGGCGGAGCACGCGCGCGTGTCGTGCTCACCCGCGCAGTATCCGCAGCGCGGGGTGGGCGCGCGGCACTCGGATACTCGATGGGAGAACCCCAGGCACCGGTAGCACTGCACGAGCGGCGACTGGTCTAGCGCCACGACCACCTGGTACCCGAGCCGCACGCGCCGCTCCAACAGGGCCCGCCACATGCCCGCACTCACCGCCACCACTACGTTGTTGAGTCCCGCGTTGCGACCCTTGATGCGCCGCACGACCCTGATGCTGCGTTCCACCTCCGGCACGCTACGCAGCAGCCCCTCATTCTGCCGAAGCAGGGCCTCCTCGAGGCGCGCGTCCGCGAGCTCCGCGACGACGCCGACGAGCCGCAGCTGCGGGTCCCGGCGGCGCGGCTCCGACACGCTATACTCATCTCCGAGCGCGCGGATAGCGCCCTCCATTACCTCCCGCTCGTGCGCACTTTCCAAAGAGATGGCGACACCGCCGCCGCGACACTTCCGCACGCCGTTTACCCCGACCCCTAGACCGATGACATCAACATTTGTTTTTATATGTTTCAGGATGTCATCACCGGTATGAGTGGGGTTCCGGGACTTTATCATCAGCGGATGTCTCGCGGCGTGCGCGTAGGATGCGCGCAACGGCGATGGCCCCTCTCCCGGCCGCTGCATCGTTACCGCATCGCATTCCGATGCGGGACCCTCCGCCGCGCCCCGCTTGGGCGGCATCGGCGAGCCCGAGCACTCCTCTCGGATGGCGTGCGCCTCTTCGAGCAGCTGGCCCACCAAACGGAGGCTGGTCGCCTCCTCCTCGGGCTGCGCCCCCAGCCTGCTGCTGATCTCCTCCACGACGCGGCGCGCCGCCTCGGTCTCCTGCACTGCCTTGATGGTCGTGAGTCGCAGCTCATCCAGGCCGCTCTGCAGGCCCGAGGTGATCACTTCGAGCTTATCGGCGTGAATCTTAAACTGCAAGGCGCTCTGTCTCTCGGCGACCGCGCGCACGCGCTCCTTCTCAGCGAGGTGCCGCGAGCGTGAGTCCGCGAGGCGCATCACCAAGGCGTGCAGTCCCTGCACACCCGCCAACACCGCATCCTTTATGTCCCGATTAAGGTTACGAGACCTCTCGAGCTCCGCCACCGTATTCCGCAGCAGACAGTTGGCGCGGTGCGGCGCGTCCTGCACCGACTCGCCCGTCACCAACACGGAGGTCTCTAGAAAGGAGAGCGACTCGGCGGGCGAGCCCGCGTCCGAGTGCGGGGGCGCAGAGTGAGGCGTCGGCATCGAGTTTTCGCCTCGAGCCTGCGTCGGCGTAGGCGCACCCGCGCCCAGCTGGCCCAGCCGCAAGAAAGAATCATTGTCCTCGGAGCGAGGTGGGTGGTGGGTGGAAGCATCAGAGCCGGACTCAAGTCTCTTTCTTAATGTACCCACTGGGCATACTTTTCCAGGTTTCGAGTCAGAACGCACCCCGCCTCGCAATTGCGAGTAGAACAGCGGCGGCTGCACCTCGCGCCTTGCGGCTGGCGGCGCAACGAGTCCCCTTGAAGTGCCAGCCTCCAGAGATGACGGCAGCATCTCACCGCCCACTCTCGGCGTCCTCGACTTCGGCGAATCACCCTTCCCCCCCCTAAGAAGCCCGCTAGACTTGCACTTGACATTTTTAGTTTTAAATGGCATTTTATCCTTAGTATTTTCGAATTAAATAAGTTGTTTAATTTTTAATAAAATAAAACTAATTTCAAAAATAAATAAATTATCCTACTTGTTTTTCCTAATCAACCCCACCAAGAATGAGATACAATTAAAACCCGACGACCACACTAATAAGTACCTATACAGTCCAATGGTACCTAGGCCGCAGGTCCAAATAAATTCTTCCTTAACCCTGGCAACTAAAATACTCAAAATGCAGCTTGATTGATTGTCCTTAATGATCCATGAATCCAA
>CANUEN010000001.1:0-48369 GCA_947859395.1 Eupithecia insigniata
GTATTGATCACTTTCGTGTTCAGGCAGATACTCAACCGTTCAAATCAAAGAGTCGTGCCACTTAACATCCGTTTGTATGAAACTAGCCCCAACAAGAGCTTTTAAAACGATCGTATTTAGTTCATAACAGTGACCAGTGGGGCTAGGATGCGCGCCACGAGATATCTCTCTCGTCTTGTTATCTCGCGAAAAATGGCGGCATCTCGATTTGTCGACCGATGCTAGCATGCATCACCATTTAGTCGTCACTTCTCATCACGTGAACGATTTTAGTGAATGTATATCTTATCTGTGGTAACCTTTCTCGTCAAACGCTAAGATGCGCGCCAAAGATTACTCTACTTTTGACAGTTAATCGCGAGAATAATGTCGTCTTTCAATATGACCACGAGAAAAGACGATAAATTTTTCTAGAATTTTTTCTTCTAATTTTGTTGTTGATGGCGGTCCCGTATCAATATTATTTATTGGCGGTGTATAATATAATGATAGAAAAGACTGAAAAATACAAAGAAAACGTATAAGAGATGTTTGGGACCCTCTCGATTTTGAATTTCTGCGGCTATGGCTGGCGCATCAGATAATATCATAATAATAATATGCTGTATTACCCGTGCGAAGCCGGGGCGGGTTGCTAGTGCTAACTAAATCATATATGTAAACTCTTGTTTTCTGTCAATCTACGGAAAATGTTCCATTGTGTTGATTTTGTGTGAAAAAAGAAAGAAAATATATTTATTTGGCCATGCCTATGTAGGCACACACACAACACGATGTGTGCGAGTCAAACTATACCTAACTTATCAATGTAGGAAAGGAATGAACGTACGCTCATTAGGTGCACGTGCACGCTTATGTGGCACAGAGTTGACAGAGTAGGTCCCTACTAGGTACTTGTTTTTGAATGTGGTCACCTGTTTATCCTCTAAGGTGCGAGGCAAGCTAGGGATTAGGAATTAGGAACCTCGATTTGGTTTTCGATTATATAGGTAGTGATATAATCGTAGGTAAAACAAATCGATTCATATCGAGTGCGATACGAGGGAAGCTCGATTCACATTGCGCGCTACATTCAAATGTTTTGCGGTTAGTATGTTATTTTGCGTTTTACAAGGACAGTGGCGGTAAGTGCTTTGCCCACTACTAGTTATAACATCTATTATATTCTAGAATATGAAAGTTAGTACCAAGCCCTTCCCCACCTTTTTGTTTATTTTTTTTGTTTTCTGGCTTTCTTAGATGGTAAACAGTCTAAGAAAGCTACAAAGTCCATTCTACCACCGAAAATGTTCAAACTACCAATAAAAAGGTGAAAACTATGAAGGTTAGTTTATTTCTAACGTGCTGTTCACAAAAACCATAGCCAATTGAATGAACTGTCTCTACGCGAGAAGGACTACTCGTCAACGAGTATTATGTCTTTCGTGGCGCGCATCTTAGAGTAAATGAGAAAACAACTGACGACGACAAAAATAGTCGTCATGCGCGCGACGACTTTCGTGGAGCGCATCTTAGCCCTACAGGCTTACGGCCGAATACTCAAACGCAACTCAGATGTAAGCACGTCTTATGTCGCAATATTTTGACAGTTTTCAATGAAAATCTGTCAAAAAATCGTCACTTGAGTCGTGCTTAAATCTGAGATTCGTTTGAGTATTCGGGGGTAAGTTTATTAATGTGAGTAATCGATTGTGTTTAATAACCAAAGTGTGTTTAATCTGTTATGGACTATAATTCCGCCATAACTCTGCTATAAATTGTGATCAGGGAATATTATGGTGGATTATTATTATACGTGTTTTATTAGAATTAGGTTCTGTCCTCAGGTTATCCTCTTTTTCCCTGGACAAATGTAGTCTCAGGGATTATCTACTATCTATTAGTGAAGAAATTCTTAGAATTGGAGCAGTTAATCCGGAAATAAAAATAAACTAGAAAACTAGCAAACCGCACCTACTTACATCTTTGTATTTAACCTTTTTAGCAATTGAAGAAGATATAGTACCCTACCTACCTATACAGTGAACAGTGAATACGTATTTTCCGGCCTCAGCTTCGCATTTTATCCGATGCAAATAATATTGTATCTACCTGTAATTCTCATAAAATAACTATCCATAGATAGGTACGGGAAAACTGGAATAAGCCACCATATCAAGCATCATGCCCGTAGACGACAAGCCCGTAGCCAAAAATTTTTACCTATTTACTAACAACTAAAATAATCTCTAAACAAAAAAAAATAAAAATTATTCGTTTGTGATACTAAAAGGTGCTTATAATCCTTTTGTTTTCAACCCTGTGGATATTTGTGATCTTGTGGGGGCTATGAAAGAAAACATCAATATTTTTCTAGGCAAAAACAGATTTTCAGGGTTTCTTTTAAAATAAAGTTTCTACAAAAACTTAAGGTTAGGTTAGGTAAAAAATATACCAGTTTACTTCTATGGCCCAGCATTCAAAAGTGGAGCGTCCAACGTAGACCGGGGATGTCGTGGCTTTCGGATTAGTCTCTCCAAACTCACGTGCGGGTGTGGCGTGAAACCGTGGCGCGGATCGCGGTGCAAAACTGCCAAGGCTTCCACATTTCCTCGCAAATAATGTGCGCCTTACGAACCCTTTGTCGCGGGACGAATGGGATCCACAATCATGATTCGCGAGTGGTTCGAGGCTTTGCGCGCTATGGCTGTCTTTCGGTGGTACTGTCGAGTTGTACTTTCTAGCGTACAAGTGGTGTTGCCGCAAAATTTGCTGGTATGTAGTTCGTTTTAAAAGACCCATCAATCTAAATGGTTGGATAACCGAAAAAATAAACACCCACAAATACTTAATCAGACCCATTAGGGCCATCACAGCTAATTTTACGAGCGTTTAAATCTGTTTTGTGTACAGTCAGCGAATGAATTATCTGATTTATTATAGCTGAACATTTTTGCGCAACGTACTTTAGTGATAACGCACGACTGGCCGTGAAGCAAGAAAATTTGGAGGAGGCTTCTTATTACGCTTCTTAATTTATTTAATGGTGCATAGAGAAGTATGGTGGAAAATTACAGGCACTTTTGCGTTTTTGGCAATGTTTTTGATGGCAGTAAAGAATTTTTGCTTTGAAGTAAAAGTAAAAGAGTATTTTCTTTGGTTAAAGTTGTTTCAGCTCCAAAAGACGGGCGCAGTGTACTGCCGTCCTTATCAAAAGTGGACGGCAGTGCAGTTATGTAGATTTGTCGAAGTAAACGATTTACTGTCTATGCCTGTCTACCTACTGTTCGACGACCTCTGTGGCGCGGCGGGCGAAGGTCCGCCTGTAACGCAGGAGGTTGCGGGTTCGATTCCCGCCTCGGCACAAATGTTTGTACGATCTGCAGATATTTGTTAAGGGTGTTCTGGATGTTTCTATGTATAATAAAATATATCTATCTATGTAGTCTATTATATTAAGTATATCAGTTATCTAGTACCCATAACACAAGCTGTGCTTAGCTTGAGACTAGGTTAATTAATTAATAGTAAATAATTAACCCTAATTAATAAGTGACCCTACCTATAGCCAGCTACCATGCTTTCAAAGGACTCCGAGATCTTCGGAATCTAGGTACATGTGCTCCTCAGTCATTTCGCTGACTTTGCAAATAAAAATTAAAATTCTTACCTCGTCTGCGTGGAGACGTTTGATTGGCCGTTACTATATATGTATAATACTTGATCGGCCAAAGCAATTTTTGTAAAGCTTTTCGCCTTTAAAAAGTTAAAGCATGATCCACTGTCAAAACTTTCCTGTCACTAAATCATGCTGTCAAAACTTGGTGAATGTTTTCCGAATCACGCTAAGTCGAATGCAAAATTTATCGTTATCAAATTAAGTTTTGTTTTATTTTGTGACGAAATTAAGATGTCCAAAAATTCATTGTTCAAAATAATAAATTATTAAAATTGTAATTTGATACTTTTACTAAGCTTTATAAAATGGAGTTTATTTTGTAATGGAATACTTAGTTATTCAATAAATTATCTGGGCACTTTAGAAGAGCAAATATTTTAACGAGGGCGGAGTAGACTCTTTCGACTAACGTTCCTTAATCTTCTACTATTATTAACTATTATTTATTTGGCCTCTGCAACTGTCCTTGATTTGGCTTAGGCGTCCATTAAAATAGGTGTACCTACTTAGCCATAAAAAACCTCTTCTCTAAGACCTTCATGAATACCTAACCATGGAACTACTGTAGTACCTAGACGGCTCTGATTATGGAGGCCCCGTTCATAATTTAAACGCAAACTCATCACGGCAGCGGACGTAAACTCAAAGTTAACATCCAATACTGGTTTCAGGAACAAAACCGACAGTACACTGCTCTGTGAGCGGGCAAGTTAAACGTGCCAAATCACTTTGTGTTTGCACTTTGCACCGACTTATGATACTTCATGTAGAACTGTAAAGACGGGATAATATGTAATGTCACGTGATCTGCACAGTTGTTCAAACGTCTTGGTGATCTTCCTCACGGGAACCGAACATAAGTTACCTTATTAACAAAGAAAATTAAAGAATAGAAACAAAATTAAAGCTAGTATTTACAGTTCAAATTGTCGAGCTAACTGCAGACTGTTGCAAACAATCTAGAGGTAGCTCAACTGATCCATATCAATAATAATCGGAGGCGTCTCTAAGAGGCTGCTTGCATTGCCCCTTGTATAACAATGCTGATACGCTGCGCCAGATAGGTGTACTCATCAGCTCTCGAGTCACGCGTTTCTTCGAAACTGATAAATTTTTGAAAACTTGGAGAGCCTTGATACCTTACGAACCTAGGAACTGAAGAACGGACAAAGTATCTTGTTTAGAATAGAAAGAATAGAAATTAATTTATTTGCCTATAACTACCACACAATACATGCAACTTACGACTAATTAAATATAATTAGAGACTTTTCATACATTACTGTTCATTACTCTTCTGTTCTGGCAAATAAAAATCTTTTTACTTTTTACTTTACTTTTACTTTTAGTTTCATTGCGCAGCAGATTTAGGGCAAACACGGCCTTCCCTCAGCATTGTGCTGGAAGAACACTTGTGTGTCCACCCAGCGCTGTTTAGGGGAGGCATACATATGTATAGTGCATGTAATCACCATTAAAAAAAGTTTCTGTTCTGGACACGAGGTTTCCGCGATGGAGTCAGTCGCTTTAGGAGGCTCTCATAAAGCTCTGCTGCACTTTAACTCACTGTACAGGCCTAGACTTTTAAGCCCATTTTCTCAAAACTCTACTTGGAAACTTTGGAACTCGTTTAACCTGAACGAAGTTTTAGCGGTGAGATGGGCAGACGTTATCGCTAGCGTTGCAGGATGAGACTACGGGAGGACCGTTGGGACTGGTTTTGGTGTTTCGACCCTTATTTCATATGTCCCTACTAGCTGCGCCCCGCGTTGTTACCCGCTGTCTCCTTAATCATCTGCTTTTGAATAGTGAGTTTTTAAAGATAAGGTATTTTAAATCTAAAAGCAACTGAAGTAAAGCTCATTTTAAACTAAAGCTGATTTCGGATGACACGAGCTATCCCACGGATTAGGGCTGGCGCGTTAAGGATTATCCTAATTGGAAATTTCGGATCCTTTTTGACGTTATTTGATTTATTTCTTTGGTTAAAATTACTAGATTAAGGGAAAATGTATCAGTAATAATTTGTGAAATTGTGTGATTTCCTTATAATAGGCACAATTACAATTTAAATAAACGTTATTTGAATTCGCCTATCAGACTTGCCTATAAAAAAATCACGAAATGGACGACAATCTCAGAAAAGGCTACAACAATAAAATACCAAATAACTAAACGGAAACATCTAAAATTTATATATTTTTATCAAAGAAGACAATCCCCATAAACTCGAAAGTATCCTATAAAAGCATACCTTTTGAAAGGCTACAATAACCGTGTCTTTGAATACATTCGCGCCCTATTCGACAATATCACCGAGCCGTGCCCTTACCGTAACCACTCGTAACTATAGCCCGAATACCGTAATCAGAATAGAAAATCATAATCCGCAACCGATAATGGCGCGGTAACAACCCTATTCGGCTGAACAAATGGCACATTTGCTAGACCCGACAGCATTCTTTGGAGGCAGCTGGGTTACTTTGTAAGAAATTCATTCCTTAAGTATTAAAAACCAGGGTCTATATTTTGTTGATGGATAAGCATGTTTAGTTTGGCCACCATGTCATGTAAAGATCAAGCCTAAGTCTAACCTGTCCCAATTATTTGAGTTATGACGTTTAACACATTCACTGCCTAGCCTCGGCAGTGTGACCAGTAGGAGCGCGCGCGTCTTCTGATGGTCCTGGGGATGGCCACTAAAGTCTTCAGAAAAGATCTAACCGAAGTCTAACTGTCCCGATTCTTCAAGTGATAACGGTTAACACATTCACTGGCCAGCCTCAGCAGCGTGCGTCTTCCATTGGTCCAGGGCATGGCCATGAAAGTCTTAAAAAAGAAATAGAACCTACTTAATCCCAAAATACGTTTAACTCATTTCACATTACGAGAATGAACTAGCGGTCTCAATTACCAAGCTTCCAAACATTAAATGAATTTAGCGAAATGTCGTCTTTACGAACAGTGGGTAGGTACTTATGCTGTCGGTACTCACCCGAGTCCAATTGTGCCATATCTCGAGCTAGTGCACGGGAATTGCCCCTGCAATACCTGATTTATAATCTGGAAACTTGAATGAACGTTGTTAACTCGCTTTGGGATAATGAATGAATGGTGATTCCATTTTCAAACGATATTGACCGTTGAAAACGGAATGAGTGACCGAATGAGTCGTTTTTGTGAGTTACTATTCACGTGAATGCATATGTCCACTCATTTATTTGGTTAGAAACCATTGTTTTGTTAGAAGCAAAATTAACTTGTTCTGATTTGGTTTTTTTTTTGAGCAGATTGAACCATTAAATATAATAATGGCCGATTTTTAGTCTGAATTTAGACCTCACTTGAAGTTGATGTCTAAATTTGCACCCTGATTTCCTGTGTAGCTATAAAGGACCGTTACAAAACTGCCATGCCATGGTGAGTCTCTATAATGCTACAAAATTAAGAGACTCAATTAGTCGCATAATTTGTCGCGTCATTCTTGTTTGACGTTCGCTCGTGTAAAACGCTTCGGCTTTTGATCATGGGGTCAATATCGTGAAAACCAAATAGAAAAAGAAAATAACAATCAAATAATATAAATAAATTAAACTAGTAATTACAATTGAAACAATTGAGCTAACTAAATAGAAATTATAATTTAATAATATGGCCTGTTTTAAATGATAAAACGACTTCAAATTCCCCTACTTTTATACTTATTTTAAGTTTTGCGCGATAAATACTAATCCCCTGGGGATAAAAAATGTACCTGAGCCCCGAGTCCATTTGATTTGATTATCGAGGCGTGATCGTGACGTCTCTTATTTGTATAGGATTTGCGTAGTTCCTTGTTGCCACGATAGAGGCGCTGTACCAAAATGTATGGGAAAACAAGAAACCACGATCAGGTCTCGATACTATCTACAAAGGGCCTTGGGGCTCTGAGCCCAAAGGTCGGTTTGACGATATTCGAGACGTTCCATTTTTGTATGACATTTGCCTCAACTTCGAGTGGACATTGAACTAAAATCTCATTCGGAAATGAAACGTCTCAATGCCTCGGTACTATCAAAAAACCAAAGTCAGGACTCGGGAATACAGAATTGAAACGAACTCATGCTTCAAGCTAAAAGTTCTTGAATGAAATAATCCAAAGAAAAGACCTCCTGATCCAAAATCCACGGTGCGATCCAATAACAGAACTGATGGAGTCAAACTCGTAACATGTCCTGGGATTTTGAGAATGGCTAGGTCACTGCAAACTAAATAAAGAGACCTGGATCACTACACTACTGAAAAGATTTTCAGATTTCAGATTTAAATAACTTTATTTCTTTAGGCTTACAAAATAAGAACTTAGACGAAAGCTTTTGAAAGATGGTGCGATGGTTAAAAATAATTTAATTGTTTCTGCTGCTGAGTCTTTTTATTCTTTGGAAGTTCATTTCGCACGTTATACGTATCGCAATCGATCCTTTCGCGAGTAACATGTTCTTGCGCTCAGAACTGGACACAGAATTTTGCTGAGTTTTGCTGTATCTTTTTTAAAGCCACAAGAAATATACAAATCGAGTAGATTCTCAATAAAATTCCATTATTGCGCTACTTTCTTTCCATTCAATAGAAAATAAACTTTATATTGCTTTTCACTTTATATCAGTATTCAGTACTCTATATCACACTAATAATATAACTGCGAAAGTTTAGATGTTCGGATGGATGTTTGTTACTTCTTCACACCAAAAGTACTAAATGGACAGGACTTCTCATACAGATAGTTCCAAGTCTAGAATAAAACAAAAACTTTTTATTTCATATATGAAATATAAAGATAGATAATAGAAGGTAGTCTTAGATAAACGATGTTAAATAATAAAACTCAATTGTTCAGTGACTTGCTGAATGGGTTATCTCGAGCTTTCCCAAGAAAATGTCCCGTGAAATGTTTGCGCAAAATGCAATAACGGGTGGACCGCTAGCTTTTTGTTTCAAAGGGAGTGCACATAAAATACTTGGTTCCTTTTTGTATTTCCAGCTACTTTTCATTCGTCGACAATTGTACGATAATTCGATTTCAGTTCTGCAGAAGTTTCTCTTTGATATGCCCAAAAGAAACAGTGAGAGTTTACAAAGGATCGTTTGTATCGTTGCATCAATTTGCATTGTAACGGGATGTTTCTAATAGGAATTTTTAAGTTTCTTTCTCATGTCGCCAAAGACATTTACTAGCCTGACGCATTGGCGATATAATTTAAATAGTATCGGCTGTTCTGGTTTTAGCAAGGTATTGCAAAACGGGGTTTGGAGCGCTGGTCGACTTATACTAATTGAGTGGCTCAGATACAACCGGAAAGTAGAGAAGAAACGCTAACTTCAAGTTGTAGGTCATGACATGACTTGGATAATTCTGAATGACCAACTCATATTTGTAATATCCTTGTTTATCTTGCTGCCATTAGCTCCTATCTACTAAAGGCGCGCACCCGGAACCGATTAACCGGTCTATGCTTCAATAATATCAATAGCATAGGGCTAATTATCTACGAGTGTTGTATACGATTGTTGAGGACTCTCTGATGTCCCATGTTGGGCGCCAAAATATTTCAGTTCTTCTGATCGCTTGATATTTGATCATTTAACTCCCTGTTTTAACAAATAATTCCCGTACCGTACCTCCTACTCACTTGTACATCACGATTTTTTTTTATATATTTTAGTTCTTTTTAGTTCTCACGATGATGGGTGCTCACGCGAGCAAAACAAAAAGTACACAAAGTACATCATCTTATCAGCCCAAATATAAATCACTCTTGACTGCCTATATGCCTCCGTCTTTTCCCCATTTTCGTCTGTTCTTTGCTTCTCGCCTTCAAGCACGCTTTGAGATGATGATATTAGGTCATTTTATTCTACCCTCAGTAAACGAAACATGAAAAATGCAACTTTAAAATTGAAACCGCTCGAGAACTTTTTTTACGCAGTCAAAGTAAACGTTCGCAACTAGTTGAAGTTCCAGCGAATTGTTTTAATAGTTCCCCAGCCCTATCCCATAATGGTACCGGCGTATTACCATAATGCACCTCGGGCCATTGGGCCATGTTTATCACGTGATTGGCCTTGTTTCTATGTTAATACTAAACTAAGCCTATGGTCATCATGGCTCGGTGAGTTCTGATGATTGATAAACAGGGTTTTGCTTTCGCTTAACTATGGGAAGAGATTAATATTATAGAAAAGTAAGTTTATCAATAATGGGTAGGTAAGCTCTAGAGCTGCTAACCCGATTTTAAAGTGGTGCATTTAGCAAGTAGGTACTTGCTAAATGCACCACGCGAGCAAAGCCACTCAAGAGTGATAGCCAAACTTTCTATGCATAATAATAAAATATCTATCTGTGTATTGTATTATGTATGTATATCAATCTCCCAGTACCCATAACACAAGCTCTGCTTTGCTTAAGGCAAGATGATGATAATGTATTGTCCCACATTATTTATTCTAAACAATTTGGTATATTAAATGTCCAATTTTGTTTTAGTTTGTTTCTGTGAGACAGGAAATATAATGATCGATATCAAAGAATTTTAAAAAGTTGCAATTTAGACCCATATTTTTTGGTTACCCTGTCAAAATGTTATGTTAACTCATGTTAGCACTTTGCGCTTGCTTTTCATCATTTTTTCCGCCTATCAAGCATCCCTCCTCAAAATTCGCGTGTCACACCTTAGTCCATGCGTCACCCTGACATATGTAAATATACCGGTAAAGGCGGCGCACACTGCGACCACATATTACCCTACTTGATATATTTTCTGTCGTGTGTTGTTGGCTTAGAATTTGCACCACTCGAACTCTTTCTGCTGGTGCCGTAAGAGACTAAGGGAAAACCCCGCTGGGCAGGCATGGCCCCCTACATATCAGATCCACCACCGAACGGCGATCTCGATTCCGCATGCCTTGCGTGGGGATTATGGCTCCTAATGATAGGAGCGAATAAGGTGCATATCAGGGGCTACGTCCAGCTGTTGACTGGTAATGGCAGTCCTTCAGGTCAATTCCAAAACAATTTCGAACCATTTGTCGTACAGTTGTTCCATATGAATATCCCATTACGCAGGTAGTTATGTACGTACCTACCGGGAACACTCAGATAAAAATTTAACCCTCTCGGTCCCATGACGCATTAGCGGGAGGGATGATCCGACACGGGGCGGATTTGCGCCGCGCCGGATTGCAATATGATCGATGGCACGCCAGACGTCCGCGATTAGGTTTAAAATTGACCTTTTTGAATGTCGCGCTGAGTGAATAAGTTTCATACTGCAGGTGAAATAGTTGTCTCTTCCGTCATAAGGTTTTAAATGTTAATTCAGTTTCGTTTTGATGAAAAATAATTAATGGTTACTCAAATTTAAGAACAGGATATTATAATATCGGACTTTTGTATGGCTAGTTCATTGGGAATCTATTTGGGTACCTATTTGGCAAAAAAATCTAACTGCTACAAACAAAAATAAATATGTTCTACTGTATATTTATTAATCAAAAGATCGTATGTGGGCACAATTAAAGTATTTACAGCTTTTTGATATGCTAGAAAAAATGCTAACCCATATTTCTGTACAAAGAAACACCAAAAATCTTTGTTCGCATAAAAACCTAAAAGCCTTTCACACCTGAACTTACCAAAATGTTTCCAACTCACATATATTTATTTGGCACAAAATTATTGGCGCTAACAACATGTTGACAGCGACGGATTACGCGGATTGTTACTCGAATTTATGTTTTGTACGACACTACCAAAAAACACTATTGAAGGAGTATTTTTACGTAATAGGTTTCCGTGGTTAAACAGGATTTGTTTGGCTTAAAAGCTTACGAAGTGAAACTCAGGAAAGCTTTGGGACTCAGAAAATGCTTGTTAATAATAATTAAAAAGGCAGGACGACAGAAAAGTGGTGGACAGAAATTTGTTGCTACCAAATTAGTGTAGTTCAGATTGTTTAAATATATTCTTTTAGGTCATAAAATACCTGGATGAGATTAGGGCAGGACCGTGTGGAGTGGGACAAGAGTTTGGAGATCTAGACCCTGCAGTGGGTGAAGTCTTCTCTCAAAAGTCGATAATTTAAAATATGTTTTAAGATATTACCTTCTCCAGCTTTTAAGCATCACGAAACCGAATATAAGTCAGCGTTTAATTGATACCAAACTAAGTTGCGAACTTTGATAGACCTCCATTATGAATGGACCATCTTGTTTTAACGAAGATATTCAGTGAGAGAATTGTCCTGGAACTTGTACGAAACATTTCCGAAGTCCTATGGTTAAGCAGGTTTTGGTCAGACGTAAATTTATACATTGAAAATACATATTAAAATAACGTTAACAATGCGAAACGGAGTGTTGGAAGACCATCCATTCGATGGGCCGAAGACATTGTAGCCGTCGCCGGGAGTCGATAGATGGAGGCGGCTCAGGATTTGTGGCATCGTTTGGGGGAGACCTAAGTCCAACTGTGGACGTGTGAGGCTGATATCAAAAAATTGGTCGGTACTAAAATCTACAGACTAAGTTTGGATTTAATCTCCAGTACTGGTCCAATAAGTTTTTCACGAATATATCATTATCTTCACATCAGCCGAAAGAAGTTCACAGCTGGACATAGAATATATCGGCACGAATAGATAGCTGAAGGCAGGGCGCCTTTTTAATTTGTACGACATGACTAATCGATTGTCTATTGAAAAACTTTTCATCAAATAATGAAAAGTGGTTAGTTTCTAAAACAAACAACGTTTCAGAGTTTCGCGAAAACGAACCCTTTCCCAGTATTAATTATTCCAATTGAACGACTCATTTGGAATTAATGAAAATGTTATTACGGTGATTTCTGTTAATAGCTATTCTGTTTAAATAACAATGTCATTTTTTGCCGTTAGCCGTTTACTTTAAATGCAGAGTAACTTGTTAGAGCTTTTAGTAAATAAAATGGTTGAAGATTTTTTAATAATTGTAAACAGCATAATTTGTAATTATAGTTTTATTTTAATTACAATTTCAAAATAAATGGATTGGAATTCCTGAGTTTCTACCCTCATTAGTAGATACAGGGATTTCGTTTGGTACAGAAAATATTTAGGCTTTCGTTAATGCTTGTTATATGCCTGTAAGAGACGGTGGAATTAATGTCTGTAACAGGTCTGAAACATCTAATAATTTTAATTTTTTTTAGAAAAACTGAATGCTAACTTAAATTCCTTTTGATTAACATTGTTTTTTAAGATTTACAGGACAAATATTAATCTCTCGGTAATGATAATTTTATCGGACCACCACGGGAATTCATTCTCTACACAAAACCAAAAGAATCATCATATCGGTCCAAAACGGAGATATAGACAAAAAAAAAAACATCCATACAGCTGAAAATGTTCTATTTTCAGCTGTATGGATGTATCTTCTTATATTTGAAGTCGGTTAAAAATGAAGCAAGTACTATAATTTTCTTAAGCATGACATGGACTTCTGATTCTGGAGTAAAAAACTCTTATTTTTCTGTGGAACTGTTTTCAAGAATTAGGTGCTTGATTCTAAATTCTACTAATATTTTAAATGTAAAAGTTTGTGAGTATAGCTGTTTGTTCCTTTTTCACGCAAAAACTACTAAACTGATTGGGCTGGCTATGGGTATAGGTTGGGACCTGGAATAACATATAGGCAATTTTTTATCCCGATAAAACGCGGGCGAAGGCGCGGGCAGCAGCTAGTTTAATCTACGTTAAAACCTCATTGCTTACCAAAACCAATATCTCCAGGGCAATATTATGAGAGGTTCCTAACCACAAGCAGTCTTGTGTTAGAAATAAGGCGCCGGTTGGCACGTTCCGACTTCAATTTGGCCAAGGGCCGTGCCCGTGAGTTAGTGCCAGCTTTTGGCTCCGCTCGCTTGTGGCGAGATAATGACATCGGAATTAAGGACGTGATTGTCTAGTGGCCTTTATGTGACGTTCTGCAGGTCAGTTTTCGATCAGCTTTGTTAGTTTGCATGTGGCAGGCTGGCGTGTACAATTTTTCTGTTAAATTTGATTAAATTTGTTTCTGGTGAGTCTCTTTCCATTAATAAAACAATAATTTACGATGCTGTGTGCATTGTCCAGCATAATTTATTTATTTTAATCGTATAGTTTAAACACGATAATTTTAGTCCATTAAGCAAACTATGGCGTTTTAATATTAAAAAGACAATTAACTGGCCTGATATTCCGACCGCACCCACCGCCGCTAAACGTCAGCACTAAACAGTATACTCGGTAGCAATAAATCGCTCATTACGCGAAATATTATGGAGCAGACGAGACCTCCATTACTGCTCATTACATATTTATGTGCAAGTCTGTGTACTCCGTCGACTGGAGCGATGGAGAGTGAACGTTGGTTTTGGTAGGATATGGTTTAGAATTGTGTGTCTCGAGTGGTAAATAAGTAACCTGCGGGTAGTTTGATGTGCAGTTGTTGCAGTGAATACATACTTAAACAAGTACCTAATTCATTGAAAACTATGATGAACTCTACTCGGAACCTGATTTTTCACTGTTTTTCCCATAATACGGAAACAAAGGCTATAAAATGAGCTGAGAAAATTTAGGCGAGTGTTTTGATAAACACTATCTCATCTACTAAAATCGTTTATGCTGTTTTGTTACTTTGAGGTTATAAAGAGACTCGGCCAACCACATACCAACAAAGATATGCGCGGAGGTTTCTATCGGGCTATCTTAGTTATCATCATTTGGCGTGTTTTAAAAAACGATAAACTGACTTCATATTCCTGTATCTACTTCATGTTTACACCCGTTGCCATGGAAACTGTTAGTTACCAGTCATTGTGACAATTTGATTGTTTTCAAAAACCTAATAATCGACTTCGAATCCCTTACTTTTACACTGTATTAAAGTTTTGCGGGATAAATACGAATCTCCTGGGGATACAAGTATTATAAGACCACCTCGGGATCATTTTCCTTCTACCACCGGACAAGCAGACGCACTGGTACAAATACCTGCAGCCCATACCTGGTCAACATACCAACGTTTCCGCTCTACTTATATTATATGTACTGGTAACGACTGGAACGAACTTCCTGCGTCTGTTTTTACGGTAGAGTAGAAGAATCTAGGAGTCTTCAAACCCCGAGTGAATAAGTTCCTTCTGGGAAAGCGCGCTCCATCTTAGGCCACATCTTCACATTCTCAAGTGTGATAGTGGTGAAACGCTTTACCATAATCAATAAAAAATACCGCAAATTCTTTGTTTTCATTATCACACATTAGAGTTTCCAATTTCCAACATCTTGATTGGCCACTTGAGCTCTAACTAATATAAAACATTTCGTGCCGTCGTCATTTCGTTTCAGTCTTTAGCTAAATACTATTAAATACACTCGAGCTCAATTAAAAATAGTATATAACCTCTATGCCTTTGCTATGAAGGCTGACCTCATAAGTTTTGCGTGCTAACGCCCTAGTACTCAACACATCGTCTTTGTCTGTACCAGGAAAACATAACTCAACTAGAGGCGTGCGAAGTGATGTTTCAGCTCAGTTTCATATGCAAATCGTATTCGTCATGGCAAACAAGTGAGCTGCTAGGGTTGGCAACGAATGTCCTAAAAACATCCTAAAACTCGTTCTTTCCTTCTGTAAGGATACATTTTAATTTTTGGCACTAGAATTTAGAAGTAAGCGGGTTGGGATTATAGCCGTCGAATTACGCGAACGAAATTCTCATTTTCGCGTGTCACGTCATGAAAGAATGCACACATATTTTCCAGTTACATACAATAAACGAAAACAACAAAAAATGCATTTAGTGCATTAAATTTTACAAAAGACATGATGATTTTGCTTTTTTGTGGGTTCAATTCACATTTTAATCCCGGTTATTGTGTTTTTTAAATAGAATGTATCGGTCATTGTTTAAATATTTTTTTATAAAATCGTGTTGTTATATTTATCTACTGCGTTCTCCAAACATTTCAATTCATATTTGATTGGTTATAAATAAGATTGTTTTAATACTTATAGCCCGGCTACACGCTCAAACATTTCTGCATGCATGATTGCACAAACACAGTTTGCGCAAGTAAGATGAGCCGGCCACACGCTCCATCTTGCGTGCGCAAACTGGTTTGAGCCTGACCACACGCTCTGTCTTGCTTGCGCAAATTGTGTTTGTGCAAACATGCATGCAGAAATGTTTGAGCGTGTAGCCGGGCTATTAGGGGCTAAATTCACCAGTCTAATAAGGCAGCCCTAACAACTTCAGAAACAATAGGAGTTCTCGCACATCCTGATATTTGATAAACGCTGTCATTTCAAGGGGTTTTTAAAGTTTACTTCAAGTCGTTTTTGCTAACATATCGTGTTACTCGGGCTACCGGAACAGAATACGTTATTTTGGCTTCTTCGTAAAGGCACGTTTTGTCAGAAAATACAACAAATTCGGTGGTAAACAACATTGTTTTTCGCAAAAAAGAAACATGATATGATTTTGGCGTAAACTCGGCATAGACAGGTTCACTGACAGTTGATGGAACTGTCAAAGTATATATTTATAGCCAAGGAATTTATATACTTACTAGCATACATTGTTCACTTTATAAATGAACAGGTGATATCGTTATTTATTAGCCATATTGCCTAGTCTTACGTAGGCTTTAGCTTTTTCTTTTCGTGTAAAGACACGTCTTTACTGGTCAGCCATTTTCTTTTTTTTTATATATTTTGCACTACCGACAAATGTATGCTGCACCGGATGTTTTATTTATTTATGGAATAACAAACGACCACATTATATTATTAAAGATTATTTATCGGGTATTTATCGCGTGACTTTTGTTATATTCATTTGCCCATGGGCCACGACCGCTGTAACGCGGTGCAAACGTAGGGAAATACATATATATAACAAAAGGTAAGAGATAAATACCCAATAAATAATCTTTAATTATGTTAACCAATCGCGAAAGTTTTAACATTACACTATTATTAAAACTATATAGATACTTTAAATACTATGTAGTTTAATAATATTCTTAATTTAGACCACTGCGCTATCCACATATTAAAGATTGTTCACTGCATACATTTTTGTTACTTATTTTTAACACCTTTCCAACAGAATTTTCTCATGAAATGACGATTGAGAGGCTAAATTAGTCAGTATAGAGTTCTTTCGTTGAACGTCAGTTCGTGTCATCTGAAGTTAAAAATGAAAACCAATATGTTCACTATTGCCGTCCTTTACAGTCCTAATTTTTTGTTTTTAGAAATGAACATAATTAATAACAGAATGGTACCCGAGAGAAAGTAAAAGAAGTCAAAGTAAACAATTTAAAAGATGAGAAGATTATATTATGAAAATAACCGGTCCACTATGGATCCGAGCAGCAAAGAATATACATATATAATGAACTTTATATAATCTTTAGAAGAGGCCTATGTCACAAGACAAGCTGCCACAAAAAAAATTAGAATCATAACATACATAGATAAATAAGTATTAGTAATAAATAAGGCATAGTTTTATAAAAGTACCCTTAATGTATAAACAGCAATAAAGGCTTATATTAGAAAGAAGAAAGAAAGAAAATCAGTTTCTTGGTTCCAAAAAACATATAATTATAGAAAACTTGAAAGATAAAATAAACAATCATCATCAGCCCATAAACGTCCACTGCTGGACATAGGCTTCCCCCATACGACGCCACAAATAGCGATCCTGCCTGAGCCGCCTCCATCCATCGACTCCCTGCGACCGCTACGATCGCCATAATTACCACGCATTTAATTATATACAATATGTATATCATTAGTTCTAACAAAGTGCCTCCAGTATGTGAACCAAAAAGGTCCTGCCTCAGCTGAATGTTGCTCATATTATTATAATTATAGATAGAGCTCTAAAGCTTCTGAGTTTATCCGTTTGCAAAATATAGATTGTAAGCCAAGCATTTCCATTAAGGCATGTACACACCGCGGCACTTTGTCCGATATTATTCGATATCCGACGCTGAGGCTAACAATTTGCGCTTAGCGCGTCAAAGTGACAGCTCAGCGATTTGACATTTCCATTTTACAAGACGGTAATATTCTTGTTTATTAGAAGGGTAAGCATCGTTCTAACGAGTTAATAGGGTTTCGTGATGGTTGCTTTTTACTTACCACGTTTATTTTATTATAACTCGTATACAGTAATGCAAGTTAAGTATGTATCACTACTTAGTATAAAACAAAGTCGCTTCCCGCTCTCTGTCCCTATGTATTCTTAGATCTTTAAAACTACACAACTGATTTTGATGTGGTTTTTTTAATAGATAGAGTGATTCAAGATGCAGGTTTTTATGTATAATTTAGTATCAGCAACCAAATAACTCGATACACAATTGGCTGTCGCTGTCGACACAATTGGCTGTCGGTATTTTTCTTAACAGTCCGCAACATGCGTGTTAGATGCCTGGATAGAAAACACTTTATTGGACACTTAAATTAAATATAAAATAATTCAAACAAATTAAAAAATATTGACTATTTGCGGTCTTATCACTCAAGATCTATACCAGAAAGCCGGGATTTGGAGATGACAGCACCAAGGGTAGAGGATCGTGTTCCATCAGTATCTGACGTCATCAGGCTGAATACAGGACGGACGCCGGTCAATATATATATATATATATAGTTCTTGAATTTTTATGAGACGTATAATCAAATATCGTTTCTCGATTGAATATCTTAGTGAAAATTCTATGGAAACATAATTTCAAACGCCGGATCGCCATATAATCCTGCATATCAATCGGCATTTCTATACTTATACTTTCTAGGTTATAGACATTTTTACATATTGATATTTGTAAATATCGTGATTTCTACATATGCCTTCGACAATTTAATTTTATAAATTCGTCATTTTTGTACCTCGTCAGTAAATACATGGTTTTTGGCGACTTAGCTCTATCAGAAATAATGATAGACCTAAGTCGCCAAAAACCATGCACTATGGACATTTAGTCCATAGCTTCTTGGAACATCCCAGGACATTGTCTAGTCGTTGCAAATCTTCGCCCATTGAATTATTTAGCCCACCGTGTCTCTACGTTGCAGTCGAAGTCTAGCATTGAAGTTTGTTTTAGCATTTCCTAGACTAAGGTAATATAATAGGTGTATCAGTCTGATTGTTTACCCTCGATACGCTAGAATACGCTTTTAATTTCAATCTCATAAATCTTCTACCTATTCCAGAGCTTTTAACCATGGAATCCAACCATATAGTAAATAACTAGCTGCTGTCGGCGCCGAGTCCGAGTTTTATCGGGATAAAAAATAACCTATATGTTATTCCAGGTCCCAAACTATACCCATACCAAATTTCAGCCTTATCGGTTCAGTAGTTTTTGCATGTAAGCGTTGCGTGTATAAATATCCTTGGTAGCCACCAAACGCAAAAAACTATTTTCTGCTAATACTAAATGAAACAAAACTGTTACAGAGGTCGATACCTCTGTAACAAATATAGAAATATAGTTTATACTTTTTTTATGTCATTTATTCACTAAGTCACAGCACATTATGTATAAAAAATACAATATAAAAATTAGTCATTAAATAACCCACCCCTAACCGTTCCCGGTGCAAACGTGCCCATAATGCTTGCAGCATTACCTCGCTGAATAGCGATGGCTATCCTTAAAGCCCCGGAGCGGGAGTCACCTGTCACTTTATTAAGTTTACGGCCTAATTCTCCCACTAAACACTTCGCATCCACTCCAACTCCAACTACCCAAGGTCTCCACTGCTATATGTGTAAAATGGTAAAGCTGCTCCAAGGCAGCGTACTTAAGCCTTTTTTTTGAGCAAGCGTCTTCAGCAGCGGCAGATGCAGAGAGCATGGTGCGACTCAGGTGACTGGCGGCGACAGTGCTGACGCAAGTTGCGTCCCAGATCAGGCACTTCCCATTTTTCCATGGCACCAGAGTCAGCCCATCTGGCCTCTTACCGTCAGACCTGCTGAGACCTGGAGGCTCAAGCACGCAGGGAACATTCGCCGATATAAGGGCTCTACGAACTCTCTCCATAGCTCGCTGGGTGACTTTGAGCTTATGCACAAGGCCTATAGTGAGCGACCACGTCTCGGATCCGTAAGTCATCACTGGTAGCACACATTGGTTAAAGACTTCTTGAGGCTCTGCGGTATCTGTGACGAGAAGATATTGCGAAGTTTCTCGAACGCTGCCCATCCGAGTTGGATTTGTCGGCTGACCTCTTTATCGAAGTTGGATTTACCTAGTTGGACCATTTGGCCTAGGTAGACATAATGATCAACAACTTCGATAACATCGTTCCCCACATTGACCGGTAAGGGTGCGACATGGGCATTAGACATGATATTTGTCTTACCCATGTTCATTTTAAGACCCACTTGGCGGGAAACGGTGTTGAGGTCTCTGAGCATCCTGCTAAGGTCTTCCAGTGATTCTGCCATAATGACTATATCGTCGGCAAACCGAAGGTGAGTGATGTAATCGCCATTGATATTGATGCCATATCCGTCCCAGTCCACAAGCTTAAAAATATCCTCCAATGCAGAGGTGAACAGTTTCGGAGAAATGACGTCTCCCTGTCTCACCCCTTTTTGCAGTGGGATCGGATTTGTGGTTTGATCCTGGAGACGAATTGACATAGTGGCCTTGCTGTACAAACACTTCAACACTTGGATATTTTTCAATTTCTTTTTCAATAAATATTTTCATTTCATTTCATTTCATTTCATATACCGGTAGTCGATTTGGCACCGCTGGTGAGACTGCAGGACTGCCCAGGTTTCGACTGAATCAAAGGCTTTCTCGTAGTCCACAAACGCTAGACATAACGGCCGGTTATACTCTTCTGTTTTCTGTATAATCTGCCGGAGCGTATGTATGTGGTCTACGGTACTAAAGCCTTTTCGGAACCCGGCTTGTTCGGGCGGCTGGAAGTCGTCAAACCTTCGAGCGAGACGGTTGGTGATTACTCTCGAAAACAGCTTATAGACGTGGCTCAGCAGTGAGATGGGCCTATAGTTCTTTAGAAGGGCTTTGTCACCCTTCTTATGGAACAGTACCACCACACTTCTGTTCCACGCCTCTGGCGTTTGTCCCTCGAGAATGACGGAGTTGAATAGCCTCTGAAGGACTTTAAGTACTGGTGATCCACCCGCTTTCAGAAGCTCTGTCGTTATTCCGTCATCCCCGGGTGCCTTGTTGTTTTTAAGCTGTTTGAGAGCCGTCCTTATCTCGTAGAGGCTGACGTCTGGGATATCTTCGGTATAGTGTCGGGTTAAACGGGCTCTTGCATCGCCTGCCGTGCTATTTGCAGGACATTGCGATGAGGTGTAGAGCTGCCCATAAAACTTTTCAAGCTCTCTCAAGATCTCAGGCTTGGAGACAATGATGCTGCCGCTATCGGTCTTCAGCTTCGTCAACTGGCTCTACCCAAGCGACAGATCTCTTGCGAACACTTTGGAGCCCTTGTTCCGCTCTATTGCGCTCATAATACAATTGGTATTGTATGAGCGCAAATCGTGTCGCATAGACTTCGAGATCTGTTTGTTGAGCGCACCGTATGTCGACATGTCTGCCGAAGACTGCAGCCTCATTTCACTCCTCTCTGCCATTAACTCCAGTGTGTGACCCGAGAGTCTCTGTGTTTTATTTCTGCGGGGGGTCCTAAAGAAGTCCGACCCGACCGCACGGACAGTTTCCACCAGCCCGTTATTTAGTTCGTCCACTGTTACGCATTCCGCGAGGCATTCAAAGCGGTTCTGTAACTCCAACTGAAAGCTCTCGGGATTTTGTATCTGGACAGGGTTTGGGCGTAGAGTAGACCTTATCAGACGATACCTTTCTAGCTTTACATTGATATTCAATGCCGCTCTTACCATACGGTGATCGCTGCCGGTTTTAACCCTGTTGATCACAGAGACGTCATTGAATATGTGCCTGTGGGTCGTCATGATGAAGTCTATCTCATGCTTATAGCCGCCGGGGTGTAGCCAGGTCCATTTTCTGGACGGCCGCTTCTCGAAAAAGGAGTTCATCGCAAAGAGTCCCTCCTTTTCCATGAAGTCGGCCAGTCGCTGACCCCTTTGGTTTCGCTGTCCAAATCCAAACTGGCCCACTCTCAGTTCGTTGCCGCTCTTTGCGCCTAACCGCGCGTTTAAATCCCCCATCACAACAGTGTAGTGTGTTTTCGAGGCATGCATGACTTTGGAGATGTCGTCGTACATGATCTCCACTTCATCGTCAGGGCGTCCCGAGTACGGGGCATATACCTGTATGACCTTCAGCGAATACCGTTTGGTGATTCTGAGTATAAGGTACGCCACCCTGCTCGAGACGCTCTCGATCTTTACAATGTTGTTCACGAGGGACTTGTGGACGAGAAACCCGATACCGTGTTGGGACAGCTGGTCGCCCTCCCGGTAGTAAAACAAAGTGCCGGAATTAAGGGTGATCGTGTCCTCTCCCTCTCTTCGGACTTCCGATAGCCCTATAATGTCCCAGCGCAACTTGTCTACCGCTTCTTCCAGCTCACACAGCATCCGACACAAAAGGTATGCTTCTCCCGTCACCATTAGAGAGGTAAAGTAGTGACTAGGTTGGCAACCCCGTGTGCAGACGCCAAGAAAGCCGGCAGACCCACCTCCTGAGCGCACCGTACCCCGAGACCACCACACCGGACAGGCAGAGCCGCCTGACTCCACTGGGGTCCATCTAGGGAGATATTAAGAACCGACTCTACCACCGATTTTAAGCTTTCATCAAACGATGAAACTTCCTCCGGGCAAAGCTACGTTGGGGTGGTCCGCAATAAATAGGTGACCTTCGGAAGAGCGAAGCACATGCGCAACAAGATAATCGCCACGTGTGCGGAAAGACTTTAGACGTTCGGTTCAGGAGAAGATGCTTTCTTGCATTGATGGCCTCAGGGACTCCGGAAAGAAATATTGGGGAACCTAAAAGGTTTAAGTCAGGAGTATAAATTTCCTTGAGGCCAGGTAGAAGAGAATGAAAACGAGAAATGTGTGTTCGAGCCTAAGTACCACAGGCGAAGATCTCACACTTCGAGGGGTTTACCTCTAGACCCAGATCTCTAAGGCGGGGAACTACAGACTCCAGATCCTGAAACACGTCTTCCGGTTTACCCCCGATTGTGCCATCGTCTAGGTACCAAACGTTAAGAGCGGATTTGAGATCACAGATTGTTTTGTGAATAGCTAGGCTAAACACAAGCGGGCCAAGTGGATCTCCCTGCTGGGCTCCCACTTTTGAAAGAATGAGATTCTCATCGAAGAAAAGGTTGGAAGGAAGTCTATAGACTTGATGAAGGAAAGGGTAAAGAGACGGGATTTTATCCTTGACCTCACTCAACAGAACGTCTCTTTCCAAAGAGTTGAACGCGTATTATAGTTTATACGAATAAATAACAAAAAAAAATCTGTAACAGTTTTACAATAATTGTTTACACTGTAGTGGAGACCTTCATTTAAGTATAAATACTTCTGTTAGAAGGCTCGCTCTTCTTTATCAGACATTACAGACATGCTGGGAATCATCAATTGGCGGTGAGAACTTTTGGTAATTCTTTTGCATAACGATAATACATTTATACATCCTGAACGCCCGATATTGGCGGTTCAGCGTCTATAAACGCGTTTAAGAACTGTCAATGTCATTGCATTTCTTTTGTATACGTAAATTTGGAAGATACTGAAATAATTTTGTGCACATCAAAAATGGAAAGAGCATTAGCACTAGCCTTCGAAGATAGTAGCGATGATGAGGATCTATTTGTTCGTCGTCCAAGATGGATACGTGTCAGAGAAGAATGTTTTGATACCCTTGATGACAAAGACTTTGTTACAAGATTTCGTCTCACAAAACCAACTGTTCTGTCGGTATTGGAGTCTATTGAAGATAAAATCGAGTTTCCTTCAAACATGTAAGCATCAACACGTTTACTTATATAACAATGCGTTCTGTACCAGATTACGTAGGTAAGTAAGGTTTATAGGTTATTAATGGTAATTCTATGTTCATATTGATTTCAGAAACAATAGCGTATCTCCTGTTAATCAGTTGCTTTGTGCTCTACGTTTCTACGCAACTGGGTGTTATCAAATGACTGCTGCCGATTTATGTGGATTTAGCACTTCTACAGCACATAGAATTGTGCACAGAGTCAGTGCTGCCATTGCTTCACTTCGACCGCAGCACATTTATTTTCCTGAGTTACCAAACGACATCCAACAGACACAAGTTGAATTTTATAAGAGAGCTCGATTTCCATATGTTATAGGAGCAATAGACTGCACCCATGTGAAGTTCATCAAATCACCAGGTTAGTTTAAGATTTATTTGTTGGTATATTAACATGTATATTATGTCAAACCCCAATAAGATTTTGCTAACACACTATACTTCTATTACAGGCGGGGAAAGCCCAGAGATCTTTCGTAACAGAAAACACTATTTTTCACTCAACATTCAGGCAATCTGCAATGCCAAACTGGAATTCACTGACATAGTTGCTCGATGGCCTGGAAGTACACATGATTCATACATTTTCAACAATTGTTATAGAAGAGCCATGTTTGAACAGGGCCAATATGGAAATGCAGTGCTTGTAGGAGATGCAGGGTATGCATGTAATAGGTACATGATGACTCCTTTGGAACAATGCAATAATGATCCTGAAAACTTATATAATGAATCTCAAATAAGAACAAGGAATTGCATAGAAAGATTGTTTGGTGTATGGAAAAAAAGATTCCCAGCAATGGCTGTTGGTTTAGGGGTTACAGTAGAGCATTCTTTTCCAATAATCATCGCCACAGCAATCCTGCACAATATTGCAAGAAGAAATGGGGAAAGTATGCCTCCTAATGATAACCAAATAATAAATTCAGCTTCATGGGATGCTCTATTAGCCCTGGGTAATATTAATGGAAATGTAGATATACAACGAGCACAAAGAATAAATCCAAATTATAGAAGGCGCACTGAGATAGTGACCAACTATTTTGCTAGGTAAGTTTACCCAAACTACCTAAGTACCTACCTAATTGATTACCTATTACTTACACCCTCCTAGATTCCAACCCCCACATTTTATCCCATTGTGCCAAAATGGGATATTAGTACCTATGCAATAACTAATATAGTAAATGCTTTTCTAAAATCATTTTAAGGTGTTATACTATCAGTCAGTTCAGTACTATGCACACATTGCCAGTCGCAGTAAGGCATGCAAAGTTACTACTATTATTCAAGAGTATGGTAAAGCAACACTATTTGTCCTGCCGTCACTGATCACTGACCATACCCTAGTTTCCCTTAGTAAAATGTATGTATATATATATATAAGTATGTATAAATAGGTTTAAAAAAATCAGTAGAGTAATTTTCATCTAGGAAAAAATTTGGTATGACTCGTTGTGAGTTTTTTCCCCATTGAGTTACACTGTAACACGTTGCAACTTTGTTTTACAAAAAAAGATCCCAACAAGTTACAGTGTAACTCGATCGGAAAAAACTCTCAATGTGTCACACTGTGACTGGATCTGGTGTGACTCGTTGGAGTCAGCCCATCTCTCAGATTGTTCATCAAATACTTCAGTAACTTTCATAGTTAAAAAGCTGATTAATATTATTTATTAATTCAGGGATGCGGTTTTAAAATTTTTGGATAGGACGCATAGAAATATGTAATGTCTATTTTAAGCTATAGTATTAAGTTATATATATGTAGTTGGTAGATTAATTGTGTAATTTTAGTTTCTTTTGTATTATCTCTTTTTTATATTTCTTTGTCGCCTTGGTGCTATACTGTAAAGACAACGTAAATATTTAGCTAAATAAATAAAATAAAATATATTTTTTTTCAGATTATCAAGATGAAATCTACTAATGGAATATGGAGTAGGTAATTGTTATATGATAATTATATATCATCACATCAATTCTTGTATCTTCATCTGTAACTTGCTAAATTCAATGTTATCAATAAATGGACTAACATATGATGATTATATAAATTAATTACTTATATTTTTTTTTAAACAAGGTTGTACTTAAAATGAAATAAATGCTTTCATGTATACAAACTATTTTATTTCTTTGATAATTCTAATTCTAAAACTTGCAATTTTATTTCTTCCTGCCTGGTTTTTAGGCGCTCCTGTTCCAAGATTTCTTTTTCCTTCTCCTCCTGGAGTCTTAAAATTCTCATTTTTATCTCGTGCTCCTCTGCAGCCTGGGTATTGGCCAGAGATAAGGTTGCGATCCTGTGAGCCGATAAATTCTCATCTCGCCTCAGCGTTGGCCTCCTACGACTTGTTGATGGAGCACGGTGTTGGACTCTGGAAAGTGATTTAAAATTCCTGTTCTTAATGAATGTGAATCAAATTATGATGCAAATCTTTGTGAAGACAGATGAATATTTGTTTCTGTCATATTGTTGAGTACAACACACAAATCATTATTTTCATGTAGATGAAAATGTGGGGCACAGCTAGTGGATAATTCCATCAAAAATAATTTCTTACCGGGGTGTAGGGACTGGATAGTCTGAACTAGGGAGAGGAGTTGCAGACACTGGCTGCTGCTCCTCTTGCACTGCATCTTCTATTTGATCCACTTGCCTCAGTGCTCTAAGGTCGGAATTAATGGGATTCCTCAGCATTGTGGGAGTGTATTCGGCCCAATCCTGCAAATAGAAATCATATACAATATTTTAAAATAATTTTTATTTCTAACTGTAATTATAATTCTTTTGTACTTTGAAGCTGGACAGATTTTCATATTTTATGTGAGTATTCCTGGATGGTTTAGACTCACAGTTATTTCTGGACTTTAATCCAACCTGGAGCCCAAAGCAAACCACAAGTATATTTATAGCACAACTCTATAAAATTGATATAACTAAAAATTTAATCTCACCAAGTTTAGGTACTTACAGTAGTTACAGTGGTCACAACTTCTGTAGTTTGTAGGTCATCAAGTACTGCATCTGGAAAACAAAAAAAAAAAAATATGCTTGCTAAATAAAATGTAAAGTTCAAGCTAGTTCAGATAAATGGTGCAAATGCAAGTAAAATAGTGATTTTTAGTGAAATTATGAATCCAGACTATCTTAGTTCTTTAATAACTATTTACATCTCAAGGTGTAATAATAATACATACCACTCATCACTATCACTGATTGAGAAGTCCCAGCCATTGCTTCATCACAGCTACTGGAGGCTGAAAAAACAAATTTAATTAGCATGTTCATCATTGTACCTACTAGGTATACAAACACAACACACTTGGAAAATATAATTTAATCTGTAATGGTATTCATGTGTTTAAAGTTAATTGAATTGAACTAATAACAGGTTATTTAAATCTAAGTAAAGCTGTAGAAGAGCCTAGTTCTATAATCTATGTATTTACATAAAACTCACCAATATTTGTACCATCGGAGTCATAAATGTTTGTGAACCCTGATACCCTCGTCTGAATAAGGTCGATCACACGATCAATAGCAGGGTCTTCATTGGGCTTTTTTGGTGGTCCTCCTCCTAAGTATAAAAATAAATATTAATGATTTCAAATATGTATTTCATACATGCAATATGGAGAGTATTACCAAAAATACATACAAAATATAATCTGGACTAACCTGTAGCCATAAAACTTTGATTACGTTGGGTTAACTCCTGCTTTGCTCTTTTTTTTAAGTTCTCCCAACAATTCTTTAGCACCGTTGGCTCTCGTGGATGGATGCTGGATGTGGCGTTGAACGTATCAGCAAGTTTTCGCCACTCCTCCGCCTTCTGACGCATGCTGACAGCATCCGTTTTTTTTGACTCTACAATGTCGAAATGATTTTCCACCAGGGAAATAAGAGTCAACTTTTCGCTGGCGCCAAAAGTTGGGTCTCTTTTTCTTTTCGCGCCAATGTTCGGCAGAACTTCGCCCTTTCTTTTCGACATAGATGCCGCAAAGGTTTCAAGTGTACAGTAGACAATGCCAAGGTAAAAAGATCGCGCACGAAATCGAGTCCAGTAAACAAAGCAAAGGTCAATAAATCGCGCACGAAATCGGTGTCCAGTATACAAAGCCAAGTAAAACAGTCTGTTGTGAATTCGGAGTCCGGGAAACACGCAATAGTTGTAATTATAGTAAAATCACTCGAAAAAACCACAAGCACATTCACGAAACTCGACAAGAAGGAACGGAATTGAACGGAATTACTAGGGATGTGAATAATAAACTGTCATATCCTAATGGCGGAAGTGTTGCACTCTGTGGTTATTATCTATGATTTGATGTAAATCTGTGGTAAATGTTCGTTTACGTAAACACGATCAAAAATTAGCTCCAAAAAGCCGGTGAAATCGGTTTGACTTTAAACGAGATTTAACACGATATATGAACGCGTTTACTTAGAAACGAGTTTAGTTGAACGCGTTTTAAGATACTAACGGTGAAATCCCCCCTAAGTAGTTTCCTTCGAGATCAAGTTGAAACGAATATTGCAGTGAAAACTTGTGCCTAGAAGTAGAGCAGGTATTGCATAAGTTTGCAACGTGATATGTTGTGAATTTCATCGCCGCGGAGCCTCGACTCAGAGTAGCATTTCAGAATGGAGTATGGTCAAATGTCAGCGTTCCAATTGAACGCGATCAATACAAGATAAGTCTAAGGGGGGATTTCACCGTTGATATTGAACGCGTTCAATTGACGTTAAAACTCGCTTACGCATTAACTGAGTTCAATTGGTACATTTTACATTTCACCAGCATGAACAAAACACAGTTAACGTGGAACTCGTTTATACATCCTGAACGCCCGATATTGGCGGTTCAGCGTCTATAAACGCGTTTAAGAACTGTCAATGTCATTGCATTTCTTTTGTATACGTAAATTTGGAAGATACTGAAATAATTTTGTGCACATCAAAAATGGAAAGAGCATTAGCACTAGCCTTCGAAGATAGTAGCGATGATGAGGATCTATTTGTTCGTCGTCCAAGATGGATACGTGTCAGAGAAGAATGTTTTGATACCCTTGATGACAAAGACTTTGTTACAAGATTTCGTCTCACAAAACCAACTGTTCTGTCGGTATTGGAGTCTATTGAAGATAAAATCGAGTTTCCTTCAAACATGTAAGCATCAACACGTTTACTTATATAACAATGCGTTCTGTACCAGATTACGTAGGTAAGTAAGGTTTATAGGTTATTAATGGTAATTCTATGTTCATATTGATTTCAGAAACAATAGCGTATCTCCTGTTAATCAGTTGCTTTGTGCTCTACGTTTCTACGCAACTGGGTGTTATCAAATGACTGCTGCCGATTTATGTGGATTTAGCACTTCTACAGCACATAGAATTGTGCACAGAGTCAGTGCTGCCATTGCTTCACTTCGACCGCAGCACATTTATTTTCCTGAGTTACCAAACGACATCCAACAGACACAAGTTGAATTTTATAAGAGAGCTCGATTTCCATATGTTATAGGAGCAATAGACTGCACCCATGTGAAGTTCATCAAATCACCAGGTTAGTTTAAGATTTATTTGTTGGTATATTAACATGTATATTATGTCAAACCCCAATAAGATTTTGCTAACACACTATACTTCTATTACAGGCGGGGAAAGCCCAGAGATCTTTCGTAACAGAAAACACTATTTTTCACTCAACATTCAGGCAATCTGCAATGCCAAACTGGAATTCACTGACATAGTTGCTCGATGGCCTGGAAGTACACATGATTCATACATTTTCAACAATTGTTATAGAAGAGCCATGTTTGAACAGGGCCAATATGGAAATGCAGTGCTTGTAGGAGATGCAGGGTATGCATGTAATAGGTACATGATGACTCCTTTGGAACAATGCAATAATGATCCTGAAAACTTATATAATGAATCTCAAATAAGAACAAGGAATTGCATAGAAAGATTGTTTGGTGTATGGAAAAAAAGATTCCCAGCAATGGCTGTTGGTTTAGGGGTTACAGTAGAGCATTCTTTTCCAATAATCATCGCCACAGCAATCCTGCACAATATTGCAAGAAGAAATGGGGAAAGTATGCCTCCTAATGATAACCAAATAATAAATTCAGCTTCATGGGATGCTCTATTAGCCCTGGGTAATATTAATGGAAATGTAGATATACAACGAGCACAAAGAATAAATCCAAATTATAGAAGGCGCACTGAGATAGTGACCAACTATTTTGCTAGGTAAGTTTACCCAAACTACCTAAGTACCTACCTAATTGATTACCTATTACTTACACCCTCCTAGATTCCAACCCCCACATTTTATCCCATTGTGCCAAAATGGGATATTAGTACCTATGCAATAACTAATATAGTAAATGCTTTTCTAAAATCATTTTAAGGTGTTATACTATCAGTCAGTTCAGTACTATGCACACATTGCCAGTCGCAGTAAGGCATGCAAAGTTACTACTATTATTCAAGAGTATGGTAAAGCAACACTATTTGTCCTGCCGTCACTGATCACTGACCATACCCTAGTTTCCCTTAGTAAAATGTATGTATATATATATATAAGTATGTATAAATAGGTTTAAAAAAATCAGTAGAGTAATTTTCATCTAGGAAAAAATTTGGTATGACTCGTTGTGAGTTTTTTCCCCATTGAGTTACACTGTAACACGTTGCAACTTTGTTTTACAAAAAAAGATCCCAACAAGTTACAGTGTAACTCGATCGGAAAAAACTCTCAATGTGTCACACTGTGACTGGATCTGGTGTGACTCGTTGGAGTCAGCCCATCTCTCAGATTGTTCATCAAATACTTCAGTAACTTTCATAGTTAAAAAGCTGATTAATATTATTTATTAATTCAGGGATGCGGTTTTAAAATTTTTGGATAGGACGCATAGAAATATGTAATGTCTATTTTAAGCTATAGTATTAAGTTATATATATGTAGTTGGTAGATTAATTGTGTAATTTTAGTTTCTTTTGTATTATCTCTTTTTTATATTTCTTTGTCGCCTTGGTGCTATACTGTAAAGACAACGTAAATATTTAGCTAAATAAATAAAATAAAATATATTTTTTTTCAGATTATCAAGATGAAATCTACTAATGGAATATGGAGTAGGTAATTGTTATATGATAATTATATATCATCACATCAATTCTTGTATCTTCATCTGTAACTTGCTAAATTCAATGTTATCAATAAATGGACTAACATATGATGATTATATAAATTAATTACTTATATTTTTTTTTAAACAAGGTTGTACTTAAAATGAAATAAATGCTTTCATGTATACAAACTATTTTATTTCTTTGATAATTCTAATTCTAAAACTTGCAATTTTATTTCTTCCTGCCTGGTTTTTAGGCGCTCCTGTTCCAAGATTTCTTTTTCCTTCTCCTCCTGGAGTCTTAAAATTCTCATTTTTATCTCGTGCTCCTCTGCAGCCTGGGTATTGGCCAGAGATAAGGTTGCGATCCTGTGAGCCGATAAATTCTCATCTCGCCTCAGCGTTGGCCTCCTACGACTTGTTGATGGAGCACGGTGTTGGACTCTGGAAAGTGATTTAAAATTCCTGTTCTTAATGAATGTGAATCAAATTATGATGCAAATCTTTGTGAAGACAGATGAATATTTGTTTCTGTCATATTGTTGAGTACAACACACAAATCATTATTTTCATGTAGATGAAAATGTGGGGCACAGCTAGTGGATAATTCCATCAAAAATAATTTCTTACCGGGGTGTAGGGACTGGATAGTCTGAACTAGGGAGAGGAGTTGCAGACACTGGCTGCTGCTCCTCTTGCACTGCATCTTCTATTTGATCCACTTGCCTCAGTGCTCTAAGGTCGGAATTAATGGGATTCCTCAGCATTGTGGGAGTGTATTCGGCCCAATCCTGCAAATAGAAATCATATACAATATTTTAAAATAATTTTTATTTCTAACTGTAATTATAATTCTTTTGTACTTTGAAGCTGGACAGATTTTCATATTTTATGTGAGTATTCCTGGATGGTTTAGACTCACAGTTATTTCTGGACTTTAATCCAACCTGGAGCCCAAAGCAAACCACAAGTATATTTATAGCACAACTCTATAAAATTGATATAACTAAAAATTTAATCTCACCAAGTTTAGGTACTTACAGTAGTTACAGTGGTCACAACTTCTGTAGTTTGTAGGTCATCAAGTACTGCATCTGGAAAACAAAAAAAAAAAAATATGCTTGCTAAATAAAATGTAAAGTTCAAGCTAGTTCAGATAAATGGTGCAAATGCAAGTAAAATAGTGATTTTTAGTGAAATTATGAATCCAGACTATCTTAGTTCTTTAATAACTATTTACATCTCAAGGTGTAATAATAATACATACCACTCATCACTATCACTGATTGAGAAGTCCCAGCCATTGCTTCATCACAGCTACTGGAGGCTGAAAAAACAAATTTAATTAGCATGTTCATCATTGTACCTACTAGGTATACAAACACAACACACTTGGAAAATATAATTTAATCTGTAATGGTATTCATGTGTTTAAAGTTAATTGAATTGAACTAATAACAGGTTATTTAAATCTAAGTAAAGCTGTAGAAGAGCCTAGTTCTATAATCTATGTATTTACATAAAACTCACCAATATTTGTACCATCGGAGTCATAAATGTTTGTGAACCCTGATACCCTCGTCTGAATAAGGTCGATCACACGATCAATAGCAGGGTCTTCATTGGGCTTTTTTGGTGGTCCTCCTCCTAAGTATAAAAATAAATATTAATGATTTCAAATATGTATTTCATACATGCAATATGGAGAGTATTACCAAAAATACATACAAAATATAATCTGGACTAACCTGTAGCCATAAAACTTTGATTACGTTGGGTTAACTCCTGCTTTGCTCTTTTTTTTAAGTTCTCCCAACAATTCTTTAGCACCGTTGGCTCTCGTGGATGGATGCTGGATGTGGCGTTGAACGTATCAGCAAGTTTTCGCCACTCCTCCGCCTTCTGACGCATGCTGACAGCATCCGTTTTTTTTGACTCTACAATGTCGAAATGATTTTCCACCAGGGAAATAAGAGTCAACTTTTCGCTGGCGCCAAAAGTTGGGTCTCTTTTTCTTTTCGCGCCAATGTTCGGCAGAACTTCGCCCTTTCTTTTCGACATAGATGCCGCAAAGGTTTCAAGTGTACAGTAGACAATGCCAAGGTAAAAAGATCGCGCACGAAATCGAGTCCAGTAAACAAAGCAAAGGTCAATAAATCGCGCACGAAATCGGTGTCCAGTATACAAAGCCAAGTAAAACAGTCTGTTGTGAATTCGGAGTCCGGGAAACACGCAATAGTTGTAATTATAGTAAAATCACTCGAAAAAACCACAAGCACATTCACGAAACTCGACAAGAAGGAACGGAATTGAACGGAATTACTAGGGATGTGAATAATAAACTGTCATATCCTAATGGCGGAAGTGTTGCACTCTGTGGTTATTATCTATGATTTGATGTAAATCTGTGGTAAATGTTCGTTTACGTAAACACGATCAAAAATTAGCTCCAAAAAGCCGGTGAAATCGGTTTGACTTTAAACGAGATTTAACACGATATATGAACGCGTTTACTTAGAAACGAGTTTAGTTGAACGCGTTTTAAGATACTAACGGTGAAATCCCCCCTTAGACTTATCTTGTATTGATCGCGTTCAATTGGAACGCTGACATTTGACCATACTCCATTCTGAAATGCTACTCTGAGTCGAGGCTCCGCGGCGATGAAATTCACAACATATCACGTTGCAAACTTATGCAATACCTGCTCTACTTCTAGGCACAAGTTTTCACTGCAATATTCGTTTCAACTTGATCTCGAAGGAAACTACTTAGGGGGGATTTCACCGTTAGTATCTTAAAACGCGTTCAACTAAACTCGTTTCTAAGTAAACGCGTTCATATATCGTGTTAAATCTCGTTTAAAGTCAAACCGATTTCACCGGCTTTTTGGAGCTAATTTTTGATCGTGTTTACGTAAACGAACATTTACCACAGATTTACATCAAATCATAGATAATAACCACAGAGTGCAACACTTCCGCCATTAGGATATGACAGTTTATTATTCACATCCCTAGTAATTCCGTTCAATTCCGTTCCTTCTTGTCGAGTTTCGTGAATGTGCTTGTGGTTTTTTCGAGTGATTTTACTATAATTACAACTATTGCGTGTTTCCCGGACTCCGAATTCACAACAGACTGTTTTACTTGGCTTTGTATACTGGACACCGATTTCGTGCGCGATTTATTGACCTTTGCTTTGTTTACTGGACTCGATTTCGTGCGCGATCTTTTTACCTTGGCATTGTCTACTGTACACTTGAAACCTTTGCGGCATCTATGTCGAAAAGAAAGGGCGAAGTTCTGCCGAACATTGGCGCGAAAAGAAAAAGAGACCCAACTTTTGGCGCCAGCGAAAAGTTGACTCTTATTTCCCTGGTGGAAAATCATTTCGACATTGTAGAGTCAAAAAAAACGGATGCTGTCAGCATGCGTCAGAAGGCGGAGGAGTGGCGAAAACTTGCTGATACGTTCAACGCCACATCCAGCATCCATCCACGAGAGCCAACGGTGCTAAAGAATTGTTGGGAGAACTTAAAAAAAAGAGCAAAGCAGGAGTTAACCCAACGTAATCAAAGTTTTATGGCTACAGGTTAGTCCAGATTATATTTTGTATGTATTTTTGGTAATACTCTCCATATTGCATGTATGAAATACATATTTGAAATCATTAATATTTATTTTTATACTTAGGAGGAGGACCACCAAAAAAGCCCAATGAAGACCCTGCTATTGATCGTGTGATCGACCTTATTCAGACGAGGGTATCAGGGTTCACAAACATTTATGACTCCGATGGTACAAATATTGGTGAGTTTTATGTAAATACATAGATTATAGAACTAGGCTCTTCTACAGCTTTACTTAGATTTAAATAACCTGTTATTAGTTCAATTCAATTAACTTTAAACACATGAATACCATTACAGATTAAATTATATTTTCCAAGTGTGTTGTGTTTGTATACCTAGTAGGTACAATGATGAACATGCTAATTAAATTTGTTTTTTCAGCCTCCAGTAGCTGTGATGAAGCAATGGCTGGGACTTCTCAATCAGTGATAGTGATGAGTGGTATGTATTATTATTACACCTTGAGATGTAAATAGTTATTAAAGAACTAAGATAGTCTGGATTCATAATTTCACTAAAAATCACTATTTTACTTGCATTTGCACCATTTATCTGAACTAGCTTGAACTTTACATTTTATTTAGCAAGCATATTTTTTTTTTTTTGTTTTCCAGATGCAGTACTTGATGACCTACAAACTACAGAAGTTGTGACCACTGTAACTACTGTAAGTACCTAAACTTGGTGAGATTAAATTTTTAGTTATATCAATTTTATAGAGTTGTGCTATAAATATACTTGTGGTTTGCTTTGGGCTCCAGGTTGGATTAAAGTCCAGAAATAACTGTGAGTCTAAACCATCCAGGAATACTCACATAAAATATGAAAATCTGTCCAGCTTCAAAGTACAAAAGAATTATAATTACAGTTAGAAATAAAAATTATTTTAAAATATTGTATATGATTTCTATTTGCAGGATTGGGCCGAATACACTCCCACAATGCTGAGGAATCCCATTAATTCCGACCTTAGAGCACTGAGGCAAGTGGATCAAATAGAAGATGCAGTGCAAGAGGAGCAGCAGCCAGTGTCTGCAACTCCTCTCCCTAGTTCAGACTATCCAGTCCCTACACCCCGGTAAGAAATTATTTTTGATGGAATTATCCACTAGCTGTGCCCCACATTTTCATCTACATGAAAATAATGATTTGTGTGTTGTACTCAACAATATGACAGAAACAAATATTCATCTGTCTTCACAAAGATTTGCATCATAATTTGATTCACATTCATTAAGAACAGGAATTTTAAATCACTTTCCAGAGTCCAACACCGTGCTCCATCAACAAGTCGTAGGAGGCCAACGCTGAGGCGAGATGAGAATTTATCGGCTCACAGGATCGCAACCTTATCTCTGGCCAATACCCAGGCTGCAGAGGAGCACGAGATAAAAATGAGAATTTTAAGACTCCAGGAGGAGAAGGAAAAAGAAATCTTGGAACAGGAGCGCCTAAAAACCAGGCAGGAAGAAATAAAATTGCAAGTTTTAGAATTAGAATTATCAAAGAAATAAAATAGTTTGTATACATGAAAGCATTTATTTCATTTTAAGTACAACCTTGTTTAAAAAAAAATATAAGTAATTAATTTATATAATCATCATATGTTAGTCCATTTATTGATAACATTGAATTTAGCAAGTTACAGATGAAGATACAAGAATTGATGTGATGATATATAATTATCATATAACAATTACCTACTCCATATTCCATTAGTAGATTTCATCTTGATAATCTGAAAAAAAATATATTTTATTTTATTTATTTAGCTAAATATTTACGTTGTCTTTACAGTATAGCACCAAGGCGACAAAGAAATATAAAAAAGAGATAATACAAAAGAAACTAAAATTACACAATTAATCTACCAACTACATATATATAACTTAATACTATAGCTTAAAATAGACATTACATATTTCTATGCGTCCTATCCAAAAATTTTAAAACCGCATCCCTGAATTAATAAATAATATTAATCAGCTTTTTAACTATGAAAGTTACTGAAGTATTTGATGAACAATCTGAGAGATGGGCTGACTCCAACGAGTCACACCAGATCCAGTCACAGTGTGACACATTGAGAGTTTTTTCCGATCGAGTTACACTGTAACTTGTTGGGATCTTTTTTTGTAAAACAAAGTTGCAACGTGTTACAGTGTAACTCAATGGGGAAAAAACTCACAACGAGTCATACCAAATTTTTTCCTAGATGAAAATTACTCTACTGATTTTTTTAAACCTATTTATACATACTTATATATATATATACATACATTTTACTAAGGGAAACTAGGGTATGGTCAGTGATCAGTGACGGCAGGACAAATAGTGTTGCTTTACCATACTCTTGAATAATAGTAGTAACTTTGCATGCCTTACTGCGACTGGCAATGTGTGCATAGTACTGAACTGACTGATAGTATAACACCTTAAAATGATTTTAGAAAAGCATTTACTATATTAGTTATTGCATAGGTACTAATATCCCATTTTGGCACAATGGGATAAAATGTGGGGGTTGGAATCTAGGAGGGTGTAAGTAATAGGTAATCAATTAGGTAGGTACTTAGGTAGTTTGGGTAAACTTACCTAGCAAAATAGTTGGTCACTATCTCAGTGCGCCTTCTATAATTTGGATTTATTCTTTGTGCTCGTTGTATATCTACATTTCCATTAATATTACCCAGGGCTAATAGAGCATCCCATGAAGCTGAATTTATTATTTGGTTATCATTAGGAGGCATACTTTCCCCATTTCTTCTTGCAATATTGTGCAGGATTGCTGTGGCGATGATTATTGGAAAAGAATGCTCTACTGTAACCCCTAAACCAACAGCCATTGCTGGGAATCTTTTTTTCCATACACCAAACAATCTTTCTATGCAATTCCTTGTTCTTATTTGAGATTCATTATATAAGTTTTCAGGATCATTATTGCATTGTTCCAAAGGAGTCATCATGTACCTATTACATGCATACCCTGCATCTCCTACAAGCACTGCATTTCCATATTGGCCCTGTTCAAACATGGCTCTTCTATAACAATTGTTGAAAATGTATGAATCATGTGTACTTCCAGGCCATCGAGCAACTATGTCAGTGAATTCCAGTTTGGCATTGCAGATTGCCTGAATGTTGAGTGAAAAATAGTGTTTTCTGTTACGAAAGATCTCTGGGCTTTCCCCGCCTGTAATAGAAGTATAGTGTGTTAGCAAAATCTTATTGGGGTTTGACATAATATACATGTTAATATACCAACAAATAAATCTTAAACTAACCTGGTGATTTGATGAACTTCACATGGGTGCAGTCTATTGCTCCTATAACATATGGAAATCGAGCTCTCTTATAAAATTCAACTTGTGTCTGTTGGATGTCGTTTGGTAACTCAGGAAAATAAATGTGCTGCGGTCGAAGTGAAGCAATGGCAGCACTGACTCTGTGCACAATTCTATGTGCTGTAGAAGTGCTAAATCCACATAAATCGGCAGCAGTCATTTGATAACACCCAGTTGCGTAGAAACGTAGAGCACAAAGCAACTGATTAACAGGAGATACGCTATTGTTTCTGAAATCAATATGAACATAGAATTACCATTAATAACCTATAAACCTTACTTACCTACGTAATCTGGTACAGAACGCATTGTTATATAAGTAAACGTGTTGATGCTTACATGTTTGAAGGAAACTCGATTTTATCTTCAATAGACTCCAATACCGACAGAACAGTTGGTTTTGTGAGACGAAATCTTGTAACAAAGTCTTTGTCATCAAGGGTATCAAAACATTCTTCTCTGACACGTATCCATCTTGGACGACGAACAAATAGATCCTCATCATCGCTACTATCTTCGAAGGCTAGTGCTAATGCTCTTTCCATTTTTGATGTGCACAAAATTATTTCAGTATCTTCCAAATTTACGTATACAAAAGAAATGCAATGACATTGACAGTTCTTAAACGCGTTTATAGACGCTGAACCGCCAATATCGGGCGTTCAGGATGTATAAACGAGTTCCACGTTAACTGTGTTTTGTTCATGCTGGTGAAATGTAAAATGTACCAATTGAACTCAGTTAATGCGTAAGCGAGTTTTAACGTCAATTGAACGCGTTCAATATCAACGGTGAAATCCCCCCTTAATGCTCTTACTTAACCGCTTTGTTTCGCTTTGAGTTTCTCGTAAAGTTGCGCTTTTTAGTTTTATTTCATTTGAATAAATATTAAATATAATTTAAACTTAACTCACTTAAAAGGTAGTAATTCTCCCGAGTCACTTTAATTTAGTAATTCCTCATCAAACTAAAAGCTTTTTCACGCTTACTAAGCACAAAACTTTTCTTCACTAGCTTTTGCTCACGACTTTACTACCCGAATAAACGTAGCATATTGTCCGACAATAGGTTACGTTTATTTACTGCTTTTAAGACCAGACTGTTGAGTTTATCCAATTCAAACAAACTTACAATTTTCATATATAATACTACCTGCTGCCCGCGCCTTCTCTTACGTTTTATCGGGATGAAAAGCCTATATGTTATTCCAGGTTCCAAACTATATCCATACCAAATTTCAGCCCAATCAGTTCAGTAGTTTTTGCGTGAAAGAGGAACAAACATCCATACACCCATTCACACAACATTGCAAGTAGGATAAGTAGAGATGTAAATAGGTTATCACATTATATTAATCGTATAAAGCTTGACTGAATATTTTGGTCATGATACCCCTGGTATAATTTTACTAAAAGGGTCTGAAGTTGTTTAGTTATCCGTAACAGGGATGATAAGCATAATTAGTAAAGTTCTCCACTAATAGGTAACGGTAAACCGTTTTGACCAAACCCTGCCTGCCCTTTGGAGCTGAACTTTTAATATCCTATCCTAATCCTTTCTACCAATGATACTACAAACTTACATCACAGAATTATAGCACTTTGTTCACCTAGGCGAGAACGTGCCTAATTCCTATCGAGTGTGTCATTTGAGTGTGTTATTTGCCTTAAAACACACAAGGTAGGAATCGCACTTTCTGCCGAGTGATACATAGTGCTTTATACTACATCTTCGAGGAAAATGAAAAGCAGAATAAATATTTTATATCTGGCGGTGTCATAAAACGTTCACTATCACTCGACGACATTCTGTAGAATTAATAAAATTGCCTACACCAAATTCAAAATTAGAAGAACTTCCCGCGCCAGCCTTTATCACTTGGGTTCTTTTTTCAAAATATTGTTCGGAAATTGGAAGAGGCATGCGGACTCGGAGTAAAAACTTTTTGTCGTTTGACCTATTATGAATATAACCATAGCTACCGGCCGATCTTTTAGGAACTTAAAAAAAAATAACATGTTAGAAATGGAGTTCCATACAGTTTTCCTTCCCGCTAAAACGCGTGAGAAATGGCTGGTATGATGATTATGATGCAGCATAAGGATATACCTACCTAGGAGCATAAGGATATATTGGTCCTCGTGCTCCACCAGTAGAAGAACCGAATAAGATAGAGAAGTGGAAACGGTCCTCAAAAAGGATGTTTAAATAAGATTAGATGACCGATGTCGCTGTCGGGTTTTAGTTCGATGGCCATGGGGTCGCGGCGTACGAATATCGACCCCTCCAACTCAACCCGTGGATGTCGTAAGAGCCGACTAAGGGAACCTACCAGAGGAAGGGCAGCAGCTTCCTTCTGAGTATTTTAAACACCAACTCTGCGACCCGATCCGCCTGCCAAGCGTGGTGATTATGGCAAATCCCCCCTACTTGGGAGACCATCCACTCGATGGACCGACGACATCGTAGCGGTCGCAGGGAGTCGATGGATGGAGGCGGCTCAGGACCGCCATTTGTGGCGTCGTATGGGGGAGGCCTATGTCCAGCAGTGACCAGGAAGATGACCGATGTGGCGCGGCGGGGCAATGTCCGACTGCGACGCAGAGGTTGCGAGTTCAATTCCCGCCTTGGGATAAATGTTTGTACGATCTGCAAATATTTGTTCCGGGTGTTCTGGGTATCTATGTATCATCATAACATCTATTTATAATAAAAAATATTTATCTATGTATATATTTTGTTTTTATTATGTATATCAGTCATCTAGTATGGGTACTAGATGACTGATATACATAATATCATCTAGCCCCAAGCTAAGCAAAGCTTGTGTTATGGGTAACACAAGCTTTGCTTAGCTTGGGGCTAGATGATGCCTCAAGCTAAGCAAAGCTTGTGTTATGGGTAACACAAGCTTTGCTTAGCTTGGGGCTAGATGATGCTGTGTGGATTGTTCAGCATTATTTATTAATATTATTTATAATATACATTAGCTATTTAAAACAAGTCCCTGGTAGCTTCCACACCCGCCAACTTTCTGTTGGAAATAATAAATTAGCCTCTTATCTACAACACGTTCTGGAATGCAAATAATCTGACGTTTATACACGCTGCATTACCAGTGTTATTAAACTCTAGCTGGGCTGTTATAATGGGCTTGGCTTATAAGGTTTAATAAGGTTTAATTAATAAGAGCTCTGTATTTTTTGTGGTATTTTCTGCGTTATGAGAGTGACGAATAGTGGAATCTATTCGTTCAACAAACAAGTGACGAATACATTCCTGTAATTTTTGACATATTCTGTGATTTTTTACATTTGCTGTCATTTTGACATCCCTCGAATTTCATTGGCTGACTTTTTTTACAAATTAAACATATTTTAATTGAAAAAAAGTCAGCCAATGAAATACGAGGGATGTCAGTGTTATGTACTTACCAAGAACTTGCATTTATTTTTCGTAAATATCGATAAATTTATTTTTAACAAACAAATGGAATAATATCCCAAAAGTTGATTTCTTTGAAATTAGCGGCTTATACATAAGGGCTTACGCACTAGACGTATAGGTAGGTGCCTTATCGATAATTTGTTTCGTTTCCTCCCATCTATCGCAGCTTTAAAATGTTTTTACTATCTTTGTAGTCAATAGGTATCGAATAGTCTTATTACAGGGTCAAATAGACCCTTCTCAAACAGATTCTCCAGCATTAGGTATAATATCAATAAATAAATAAATATATAAAATAAATAAATAATACTGTATCTAGCATATATACATATATATGTATTCTAGCCCTAAGCTAAGCAGAGCTTCTGTTATACTAGATAACTGATATACATAATAGAATATATTACATAAATAGATATTTTTTATAATACATAGAAAACGACCAGAACACCCTGAACAAATATTTGCAGATCGTATAAACATTTGTCCCGAGTCGGGAATCGAACCCGCCCTTCTGCGTCGCAGGCAGACCTTCGCCCACCGCGCCACAGAGGTCGTTCTATGCGGCGCGGTCGTCCCGAAATATATACTACTACTATATATTTCTTCAATCACCACCTCCTCACCAAAGCTTGTCTAGGATGTTCAATGTAATTTGAGAATCCATCAAATAAGTACAATACATTACCAAGAAACCTATTATAATAAAGGAAAATGGAAAAGAAAAGGAAAACATTATGCCGACCCCACTTGATGTGGCATAAGGGCAAAGGAATATGACCAAGACACCGTCTGCAAAACGAAATTATTGTATCTAAAAAGGTAATTCCATTACGACTTCTAAAGCTAGGTGCCCACTAGCAAGCCTAGGGGCTATGTCTCTAACATTTTAGCAGCCGCAGCGTTTACTTGCACTGCTGCAATAACACATTTGCTATCATACTACAAGGATTGCTTTTTTTACGAAGGTCTTTTGCATCACGTCGCTAAGTCTTTACGATAAAAATCGGTCAGAACACATTTCGTCAACTAGATTATTTTCAGATCTTGAATGCTAGCCTGCGCATTGCATTTGTGTAAAGTTTTATGAAATGAAATGAATTTTTGTAAAGAATTGTGTTACTGGAGTTAGTTTAAATGTGGAACCAGCAAATAAAATTGTATAATGTGGTGTGTTAAAAAAGGTGTGGTGTGGTAAAAAATAACCTATATGTTATTTCAGGCTCCAAACTATACTCGTACCAAATTTTAGCCCAGTTTTTGCGTGAAAGAGGAACAAGCATCCATACATCCATTCTCACAAACTTTGACATTTATGATACCTATTAGTAGCATTGGGAATGGATATAAGAAATGTTTTCAAGGTTAGGGACCTTGATCTCAAGCGTCTCCGGTGGGCGTTAACTCTTATAGATCCAAGGCAAACAGCATACAAGGGACAGGATATTGGAAATTGTTAGTAAACTCGGCACTAAGTACGTAACCTACGTATTTATAGCAAATTGTGTTCGTGAACTCTTGTTGGGGACTCGATTGACGCGAATCGAAACGGCAAAGTTGGAAGTTCATGGAATCGGGGAAAAAACAACTTCGTCGAACTTTTGAAGCGTTAAATTGACAAAAAATCCAATAACGAACATAATATTTATTTCGTTGATTGGTACGGAAGCAATTTTTAGTTTGGCATTTTTTCGTTTACGTTAAATCAGTATGCTTTATTGAACAAATTATGATACTATTCCGGACACATTCGAACAGATATTGTTTGCATTTTAAGCTGCAGCATTTTATAGCAATTTCCTACAAAACCGGACGTTGTTCAACTAGTTCCAAATACAAATACGATTGGAAACAGAAGTTAAATTCAAGCTCGGGTTGCTTCCGACACATGTTGCTAACTACAACACGGTGTGACCGCTAGCTTTAAAAACTTTCTAACAAATACTCGAAGCCGAGAGAGTTACATACCTACTTACTTCCTACCTATGTTTTGGTTATTTATTCACGGGTATGGATGAGTATTTTTAGGATTCCGTACCCCATGGATGAAAACCTATTACTAAGCCTCCGAAGTCTGTCCGTTCGTCCGTCTGTCCATGTGTCCGTCTGTCAGCGGGCTGTTTTTCAAGAACCGTGACGGGTAGACAGTAAAAATAAAATAAAAATTAAAGGGCGCATCATTGACAAATGGTCGGACGGACACTTGAAATTTTGGACAGGAAATTACCGCTAAAAAAAATAGCAGAGCCGAACTCCATGCCACGTTGAGTACCAATCAACGAAGTTAAGCAAAATGGGTTAGTACTTGGATGAGCGGCTGCACAATGAATAGAACGATGCCTCAGTCACTCCAATACCTTTGTGCGAGACTATTATCTGTGACCAAATTATTAAATGACTGGATGATCGGCAACAAAGTTAATCAATTTCTCTTCTTCATCTTTCGAAAAAGTTGTCATTTTTGTGCGTGACACGTGTGAACTCATTGCGGTTCGTGACACCAATGGCGCTGCAGTCTGCGGTTTCATCATTACAGAGTATAAAACAAAGTCGCTTCCCGCTGTCTGTCTGTCCCTATGTATGCTTAGAACTTTAAAACTACGCAGCGGATTTTGATGCAGATTTGTTTAATAGATAGAGTGAGTCAAGAAATAAGTTTATATGTATATATTTAGTATCGTGCGAAGCCGGGGCGGGTCGCTCGCTAGTTAATTACAAACCACAAATAGGTCAGCACCAGAAGAACAAAAAAACCGACTTAACGTAAAAGCCGGATCTGACTCGACCGTCTAAAAGAAACATCGCAGTTTAAGCTCTGACACGACTTTCAAGGATTTAGCACGCTAAGTGCTCTGGATAAGTTCCAATTTATAATACCCACCTATTTACATTACCTCCAGAGCTCTCGGATTTTCCTTGGCCGAGCTTTAAATACTTGAGGTTCTGATGCTGCCAAGTCTGTAGAATAGGTTAAAATGAGATAGATACTTTAAATCAAAGCTAACAAGCTTACACAAAACGCAAAACCATAACGGGTACAAAAGGGACTATTTAAGTTGCTAACAATTCGCAATCTGCTTCCTAAATTATTTGTACAAGTTAAAAAAGTAAATCCCCGATTTTCATTTTAATAAAAAATAGCATTTACAATTAAAGCAACAACATAACGTTAACAGAACATAAGAACCGAAAAAACCTAAGGGATTTTCTTTGTAAAAGCAACATTGCGTGAAATGGAAAATAATGTCCCTAGTCTTTGTGTATTACACAGTCCGTTTAGCACAATATTCGTGGATGATTTTGCTTTTCAGATAAATAGTTTGCTAGGAAAATTAAAGCCTGAGAGACTATTTTTTTTATATATTGGACAGGATAATATCACCCTTGTAAAACTACATTGTAAACAACAAGTAAGTACATGAATAAAAATAAGCGGATATGCATTGCTAGAATACTCCTAATGGCGGCTGGCTGGTGCCTGCGGTAAGACGACTCGGACAAGTTGACGCACGTAATGGGACCAGCTACCTACAACAAGCTCCCAGATCAGGTTAGAAACGCAGTCTCGAAATTTTTAAGGAGAGATTAAAAAGCTGGCTCGTAGAGAGGCGTTTTATACCTACGATGAATTTTTAAAATCCGAATAATGTGCAATAATTTTATTTGAATAATGGGGAATGATTATTTTATTTGTTGTATAGACTCATTGGGACCGTGGTTGGCCGTGGGGCCGCAGCGTACGAATATCGACCCCTCCAACTGAACCCGTGGATGTCGTAAGAGCCGACTAAGGGAACCTACCAGAGGAAGGACAGCAGCTTCCTTCTGAGTATTTTTAAACACCAACACTGCGATCACTAATCCGCCTGCCAAGCGTGGTGATTATGGCAAATCCTCCCCTACATGGGAGACCATCCACTCGATGGACCGACGACATCGTAGCGGTCGTAGGGAGTCGATGGATGGAGGCGGCTCAGGACCGCTATTTGTGGCGTCGTAAAGGGGAGGCCTATGTCCAGCAGTGTACGTGTATGGGCTGATGATGATGATGACTCATTGTGACGTATAATTTAACAAATTATTAATAAAATGTTTATCTGTTATCTGTTTATCTAAATATTAATATTTATTTTATTGTTTATTTAATTAAACCTTTCATAGACACATATATGTACATCAAATCAATCCATACAGCGAGGCAATGCAGCCAGCGCTGCAGCGTCTTGGGGACGCTTCCGACCGGTATTGATATGGACCAGTTGAGCTACCTGTAGATTGTTTGCAACAGTTTGCAGTTAGCTCAATTGTTTCAACTGTAAATACTAGTTTAATATGCTTATATTATTTTATTTACATTAAAATAGAAGAGAATAAGAATAGCCAAGCGTGGTGATTATGGCAAATCCCCCCCTACATGGGAGACCATCCACTCGATGGACCGACGACATCGTAGCGGTCGCAGGGAGTCCATGGATGGAGGCGGCTCGGGACCGCTATTTGTGGCGTCGTACGGGGGAGGCCTATGTCCAGCAGTGGACGTGTATGGGCTGATGATGATGAAGAATAGAATATTATTTTTTTATACAAATTGGATAGATAGGTAATTTTATTTATTACATTAACTTAAAATAATTTAGTCAATAATAATTATCGAATAAGCAACAAGGTGGTCTTATCGCTCAAGAGCGATCTCTCCTAGACAATCTTGAAACAAAAATACTATGACAACCTTGACAAATATATTAAGATAATCAGAGTAAAGCCGTATAAGGAATCGTGAGCAAAGTGTGACAAATAAAATTGCGTAAAAAAATATTTTATATATCTGTTACTATAAGGTCTTATACCTTAAAACGATAAGATGTATTTTATATATGATAAATTAATTCCTTCTGAGTATTTTTCAACACCGACACTGCGATCACCAATCCGCCTGCCAAGCATGGTGATTATGGCAAATACCCCCTACATGGGAGACCATCAACTCGACGGACTGACGACATCGTAGCTGTCGCAGGGAGTCGATGGATGAAGGCGGCTCAAGACCGCTATTTATGGCGTCGTTTGGGGGAGATCTATGTCCAGCAGTGGACGTCTATGGGCTGATATGATGATGATGATGAAATTAATTTTATTCCAAAACACTTTACGACTTCATGATGAGAATAATACCAAACAAAGCCTGACTATGACTTGTGTCCGGTTTAATACGTCAAGCGACAAATCCGAGAGGAGTCGCTATGGATTCGCAGGTATAAGACTGAAAACAAGGCTGCGGTCACAAAGTTTTCTTCCCGGACGCGGTTGAGGCTTATAAAATCGTCAGGAAGATGTGTGACACAGGTTATGACGGGCCACGGTAGGGTTTTCCGAATACCTTACCCGGTTTAGGTGTAAGGAAAACCCGTCTTGCATCTGTGAACCCGGTACAGAATTAACCGTGCGACATATTCTTTTTGACTGCCCTGTTTTCGGTCGCGATAGGTTTAATATTTAAAGTGAACTGGACGTACAAATTACACGTACGAACTTTCATGCAATAATTACTGATATCTATGCCCTAAGTTCCTAAGTTTTGTATTAAAATAGCAAAGAAGGTTATTTATAGAATATAGAAAAGATATGATTTATATACATATTAAATAAATAAAATAGCATATGTGAAGCTGTTAGAAAGTAATAAGTGAATTATATAAACAATAGACATAAGATAAATAGAAATACGTTTAAATGTAAAAAGATTACATAAAGTCTCTGATTACGTTAGAAGAAAAAGAATTTAAAAAAAAAAATACAAGGGCCATGAACTGATTTGAATGTGCGCGTTGATAATGCTGCAATTGCAATCGGGTAAAAATACTGACGCGAGATAATAGTGCGGTTTTACCGCACACTTACATTAGTGTAGAATTTCTTTATTTTTTTAAGTTTCGGAGTTCTGCCATGCAATCCCTTCTCAAATATCCATCCTGTATAACTAAAAATATTGTATGTATAGAATCTTCTCCGTGTGAAACTTGTTATTAGATTAGTTGCTGAAAACTACGTCAACTTCGAAACTGCCCTATGCATTTTAAGTTAAGCTTTAAGAAATTTCCATACCCTGGCATCTTGCCCATAACTTTACCTATTTTTGTATTATCGGGGTAAAAGTTTCCAAAACAAACTGAAGTTAAGGAAAACTCCCCCGTGCCAGGTAATTTGAGGTTTTAGATGCCAATCGACGCCCATCTCATGTTAAAACTTAATTACTTTCAGCTTTGGACTTTCATTACTGAGGCAAATGTATGCCTCAATGGACTTGGCAAACATTTTCCATAGCAATTATCACTGGCCGAAAATGAGCGGTGATTTTACGTTCGAACTTTAAATTAATGGATGAACGAACTATGAGGTTAATCTGTTTTTATAATGAGGTTTTGTTTGCTATGTGAAAACCTACTCTGGAATTACTGGTAAGATACGGACAATTAGGCTGGCAACAAGGCTATGGGCTAGGCAAGGGATTTTTAATTGATCTTTATTATTATGATATGGGTGGACATCTAGCAAAAGTATAATTATGTATTGTATAATGGGTTGACAGTGAATGTAACAAATTATTATTTTTATTTTTTATTTGTGTGTTTCCTGAATTTATAATGATAAATATCAATAAGCCTAGGAAGATATTGAATTGGATACCCCTGTAAAATAAGTTGTACTTTTTATTAATAAATAAATCATCATCATCATCATCAGCCCATACACGTCCACTGCTGGACATAGACATAGGACTCCCCCGTACGACGCCACAAAAGCGGTCCTGAGCCGCCTCCATCCATCAGCTCCCTGCGACCGCTACGATGTCGTCGGTCCATCGAGTGGATGGTCTCCCATGTAGGGGGGGATTTGCCATAATCACCACGCTTGGCAGGTGGATTGTTGATCGCAGTGTTGGCAGGGTTGGTGTTGTTAAGCCGTGGGGCCGCGGCGTACGAATATCGACCCCTCCAACTGAACCCGTGGATGTCGTAAAAGCCGACTAAGGGAACCTACCAGAGGAAGGGCAGCAGCTTCCTTCTGAGTA